>JAUZNJ010043947.1:0-32987 GCA_034780135.1 Jordanella pulchra | reverse complement strand
GGCTCAGTGTAGTGACGCTTGGGCCACCAAACTAAATCTTTTCTTGTAATTTTCACATAAATAAAAAGTTAACAGGCTTTTAAACTGTTTTGTATGATAACATTTTTAACTGATGCATGATTTCATTCTTACATTAATAATTGATTTTATTTTATTTCTTTTGTCTTTTCCGTATGAGTCTAAATAGTTTTAACACATACATACATTATTAGTTCTGTTTTCTGTTGTGCTTTGTTGTGGCATATTATTTGGGCAGGTTGTTTACTCCCTGTGGACAGCTCTTTTACATTATGGGATGTTTCATACCATGATAAACTGTAACTTTATTGCTGGTATGTAGGGACTTTTATAAAGTTGATCATTATTCTCTCACTTTCAAATGATGCACTGTCAAGAAGACCTTTCACCTTGGCAATCCTTTTTTCATCTACGTAAAAACGACCCAGTCGTGTCCCAAATTCTACAACAGAGACAGTAGATAAAAAATGTTGTTATGCTGCATCTAGAGACATAATGATACTGGAACAACAATCAGTGTTAGATAGAAACCTGTTAATCATAATTCTAGGTATTGCTTGTAGAACCACAATAAATTATCTTTTAAGACCAACACATTTTAAATATACTAACTTTAGCTGAAAGTATGAATATAGATGCATTTGTTTGAGAGAGGATACTTTAATTTATCCTGCAGCTAAAGAGGACTCTGACTTTCTGCTAGTGGTTTTATTTATTTTACATTTGCTAAACACTAGGTGGTGCCACTCTATATGTAATGAATGTTTCTTTAAAATTTACCCAATAAGCCCTTTTCACCTGAGATTTTCATCTGTTAACCAGACTTCTTAGCAAAGCTGGAGAGGATACCTGATTCTTGGCAAATCACTTCTAAATGAATGTTTCCTGTCTGAGGTAATGGCAGGAAATCATATATGATATCTTTCATTTCTCATTATATCTACACCTCCACTTTGGACTGGAGGGGAGGTGCTTTTTTCTTCAGTTTCCCTTTACATCATTAGGCTGATTTAAAAACCAATTTACTTCCTAATAAGGACTTTAGTGGGAGGAATAAAGAGATGGACTCCGGGCAAGGCAAGAACCAGGCATTGAGTGATATTAGTTTTTTGTTGTGCATTCTTTTTCCTATATTTTGTTTTTCTGTCTTGAGATGCACAATCACTACTAGATAGATTTTTATTACAGACTCAGAGTCTAAATTACATAAAAAGAAAACAAAGACGATATAAGAATAAAAAGTACAAAGAGTGCAATGAAAATATTAAATCATTACTAGGTGATTGTGGTAATGCACATTTTTCTGCCAACCACCAGTAACACAAAATGAGGAAGAAGGTGAAGACGACGAATAACAGCCCTGATAGGAGCACCAACAGTAGAGGAACTGCTGCAGCACTTTAAACAGCTATACTATTGACATTTGTTTCATATTCATATCTGTAATCGGTATTGACAAGCATTAAAATGTGGGTAGGAAAAATCTTGTATAGGTGCATCCCTGTCATTGAGTGCTTTCTTCAGCTGAGGGCCCTCAAAAACCCTGACTGGTTTCATCTCAGATGGACCTTCATGAAATAAGGTTTTGGACTCATAGTTGCTCCATAGACGGCTTTGAAGTCAGGTTCTCCTGCATCCTCTGGCCAGACAAACTTGAACTTCCTCAGCAGAGTCACAATGATGAGGAAGAGCTCCATGCGAGCCAGACCCTCTCCAGGGCACATCCGAGAACCTGGTTCACAAAACAACAACGTAAAGCTATCTGGAGTCATTTCACCACACTCTTAAACTCTTAGAAACTCTTAGAAAGTAATCTACATATACCTGCTGAGAAAGGCATGAAGGCCTGTGGCCTTACAAACTCTCCCTGATCATTCAGAAAGTTTTCAGGGTTGAACTCATGAGGGAATTTCCACTGTCCCTCCTCTCTCAGCACTGAAGTCAGATTCTGGATGACTATTGTACCCTGAAGAGAATTTAAAAAAAAGAAAACAACAAAAAGCAGTAAGGTTTTCTTTTTTATTTTTAGCACAAAATTATTATAAATGTTCACAAGTATTAAAGTAAGCTTCCACCCACCTGGGGAATGAAGTATCCCATGAGCTCTGTGTCCTTAGTTGTGCAGTGAAAGACACTGAGAGGGACGGTGTTGGTAATCCTCTGAATCTCATGAATCACAGCCTGGAAGAAAACAGCTTCCTTATTAAGGTAAGTATTCAGCCTCTTAATAAAAGAGAGAACAAGAGCACAAAGTCAAAGAAGTTAAGGAAGTTAAGGAAGCATCAAGATATCAGCAAGGCAAATTTGACCTGACTGTGATTCAGGTTCAAAGAGCTGAACAGATCAACAATCCAATTTTAAACATGTATTTTCATTGAAACGTTTTCTATTAGTCTAGTGTAATAAAGTATCCTTATCTTATATTCTGTGTTTAGCTGTAAGTGAAAAAATTATCATCACTAGAAAAGGTTACATAATCACTAGTGAAGCATGAACAGCACCTGCGTGTACGGCATGTTGTGTCTGTTCTCAAAAGAAACCTTATCCTGTCCGTCCAGCACCTGGTCTATCTCCTGCTGACACCGTTCTGGGGAAACGAAGAAAGACAATTTAGAGTTCCTATTAAACCTAACATGCATTTTGAGTGCTTTAATTCTGTGTTTTCGAATATGTGATGCCCTTTGGACACAGAGACTAGATTAGATGTGACCAAAGCATCATCCTAACAAAGCCAGTGTTTTGGAAGAGCATATCCTACGATCCTTTTTTGAAACCAGATCGCGCGGTGGAAAAAAAAATCAGAGAAGGCCAGTTTCATGTTTCATCGTAAACACACGAGCCGGTTCTATTTTTCTAATCATGATGTTTTTAGCTTAACCCACCTTTGTAACCTTCACCACCATGCTGCTGTGGCTCGATCCAAATAAGTTAAATTGTAGCTCCTATCTCCTGTACCTACAGTAGCTCCTATCCTTTGATTGCGAGCTTGTTTTGTTTTTCTTCATTGTACAAAAGTATCAGCAGAAGTAAAACACCTGTTAAATAAGGATAGATGTGATGCTTATCTTACTGACTACCTCAGAAGACAGGACTCACAGCCTTGTCTAGATGTAAGTCTCTATGCTGACTGAATTGGGACTTGGAAGCACACTAGTCTTACTCCTTTCCTAACTGCAGGGACTATTCAGATTGCATTTATTATGGTGACAGTGGGTTTGGGCCATAGTGTAAGTGTCCTTATCAATTTGAGGTATTTGGATCTAGCCTGCGTTTAGCTTGCATGAGCACATCCAGTGTTTGTGTCTGTGGTTTAGCTGTGATTCTGTGGCAGCATTACAGCACCAACAAATGGGGCCAGCATTTGTTCTTCTTTGTGAGGACTAGACCTAAGCGTACCTTGTATGTGGGGGTAGTTCATGAGATATAGAAACCCAGTTAGGAGGGTGTTGGAGGTGGTGTCCGTCCCAGCAGAATAGAGATCAAGAGTGATTCTTCTCAGCTGCTCCTCAGAGAATGTGGAATCATCTTCTCTCTGAATATTTCAAGACAAAGACAAGAAGTTGAAATCAATAATCTTTGTTAAATGTATTCAGACAAGCTCTTAATTAAATGTTTTGCTTAGTGTCTCATTACATGTTCTGTGGAAGATGAAAGTATTCACATACACCTTAACCCGTCTGAACATTGTTTTTGTCAAACAGCCAAATGTTCCATATTGCAAGTTAAAAGTCTCCCATAGTTCGTATTGTTTCTACAAGGCTTACGTTTGTGTTGTACGATACACTTTGTGATTTTCCACCAAACAGCTTATATCAAAGGTAATCTGACTTATGCTCAGTGTTTTGGAAAACGTTTCAATGTCTATACAGGAGTCTGTCAATTCTGAAAGTCAGTTTTCCTCCAATGTAAGCATGCATTGTGGTTTGCACGACCCAGGTTAGTGAGAATGGTGCAATATCAACTTTAGTTAAAACAAAGAACTTTTATTATATCTAAGCTCATTTATGCAAAATTGTTTTAAATAGAAAAAAGAAGCTAAATAAAGCAGAAATGTTTGTATTTGTTCCTTAATGTAAAACTTGAAAAATGCAATTTTGTGTTGTTTTTTTTTGTTGTTGTTTTAATTTTTTTTAAACACACCTTCTCCAGCTCGTCCAGATAGCAGTCAACAAAATCTCTTGGTTCTCCGGGGGCTCTGGTCTTCTTGTGTTCATTCACCAAACCTTGTGCAATATCCAGGACAAGCTAAGACATAGAAGCTCATTAGGACACTGCATAAACTGTATACTTGTATAAAGTCATAGAAAAAAATGATTAGAGCATCCATGCCTTCTTACATTTGCTATAAAGGTACACTACCAAAACAATACAATGAACAAAAAAAAATAAAAATGGTCTAATGATTCTTTCCTTAACTTTAGATTGTCTTTTTGTTTGTTTTTTTCATTCATTATTTATGGATGAGTTCATAAGTTTACATTTGCTGGGAGAATCTATTTTTAATGGGCCATGGTACGAGGCACACAGATGACAACAAAAATGTTTTTTATCTTAATTTTATCTAAATCTCATAGTAGCAGTGTAAGTGATATCAGACAGTTACACTGCTAAGAGCGAACTAGAAGAATTTGAGTTTTCTTGATTTTAGCAGGTAAGTAAAATAATACAAAAGAAGTAGTAAGATTATCTACAAAAAAACATTTCTATTATCTTATTTTAATTCAATATTCATTCCATCATTTTATTTACCTGTTCAAATGAAGGACAAGTACACTCCAAGATTTTTTTATAGCGATTTTTACAGTGTAGTATCAGAGAGTTGTGGTTGCTTTTAAAATACCAAACTGACCTGCGCCCCTTTTAATATCAATGTAATGTAAAAAAAATTAGTTTTATTGTCAATCTGGGAAGCCAGATTCATTATGCGTATACCAGGTCTAATTCCTACAACTGAATTGCTCAAGTTTTTTTTTTTTTTTTTTGAGCTTATGGCACTAGTGGCTTGTTTTTCCTGACAGTAGGCTGACAGGAAAGGGGGGATGAGAGAGGGGGAGAGACATGTGGGAAAGGACCACAAGCCGGATTTGAACCTGGGTCGCCCGCGTGGAGGACTAAGGCCTCCATACATGGGTCGTGCGCACTAACCACTGCGCCACCTGCACGCCTGAATTGCTCAAGTTACACACACTCATGAAGTCACTCTCCTCTACCCAATCAGTGGCCGACAGTCTTATGACATCATCATTTGGCCCAGTTGGAGGGTCCAATGGCTCTGGTTCCAAGTAACTATGCAACTTTTTTTCCAATTAAATAACTCTCTTCTTTAAATTAGATCCCGAGTCTCAGGAAGACAATGTGTGTTAATTAGGGTTAAATACAAATAAGTAATTAAACTAACTATTGCTGATAGAAAATCTAAAAAAGAAAGTAAAGCCGAGCCAAGTGGCGTCATGCTGAGAAGGGACTGATGGGAAAGGGTTACCAGTACCTTTCTACGGTGGCCCTGAGGTGCAAAGCACTACAACAATAACGAAAGCACTGCAGCAATCTGGACTTAACAAGATGCTAGATGTTAGCAAATGCAAGCTAACATTTGCGATGGGCATTAAGATATTATTAACTTCACAGGATAAACAAGAGTAAAAAATTACAGCAATGAAACACAGAAAATATTGTTATGAAGTTGAATTTACTTACATATATAAGTCATGTGATGCCTCCCGGTTTGCTCCTCGCTCGTTGCCTGCGCCATCTCCTTTTTAGCAGTGCTTTTGCTAATGTTGTAGTGCTTTCATTAATGTTGTAGTGTTTTCGTTAATGTTGTAGTACTTTTGCTAATGATGTAGTGTTTTTGTAATCAGTAATTGTGCTTTTGTTAACGTTGTAGTGTTTTTTTGTTTATGTTGCTGTGTTTTTGAATTTTGTAATTGTGCTTCGTTAACATTTTAGTGTTTTGCAAATCGGGGCCACCATACCTTTCAGCAAGCAATAACCAATTATTTGTGACTGGTTTCTATCTTAGTCGGTTAAACTTTGCCACTTCTCTCAGACTTCACCAAATCTCATAGGAGCCCAAAGTCCAATTCTGTTTAACATTTGCTCCTCTTTAAATAAAAAGGTTATAGTTGTGGTGAATCACGGCACAGTTCAAGTTTAGTCTTAAACCAGATAATTTTGCCTTTTTGGGGTAAGTTCACTATGAAATCCATTTTCTCCAAGTAAGATTTGTTTTTTA
The DNA here is from genome assembly GCA_034780135.1 of Jordanella pulchra. Classification (NCBI taxonomy): domain Eukaryota; kingdom Metazoa; phylum Chordata; class Actinopteri; order Cyprinodontiformes; family Cyprinodontidae; genus Jordanella; species Jordanella pulchra. The sequence goes on along the minus strand of JAUZNJ010043947.1, from coordinate 26,734 downwards.
AAACAGTTATACTTTTTCCAGCGAGTCCTGGACACAAGCTGAAGTTACTTTTTTTTTTCATCTTTGAATATTGAAAGAATTCACAGGCACTCATCCTTGTTGGTCATTATTCAAGTTTGAACAATCTTAATCTCCGATTCCTTTCCTTGCATATCCTTGAAATACCTTTTATCTTTTATAAAGTTGAAATACATTCTCTATCTAAATCCAGTAACATAACTGCAAAACTATGTAAAGCATGCAGGAATCTGACAGAAATAAAAAAAAAAAAATCACTGAGATTTTATACTAAGTACAAGTAAACAGATTACAGTACAGAATGGTAACTAACAGAGGGAACTAAAAGCCAAAACATCCAACCTCTCATCATGAGAAATGTGAAAATGGCGTCTTGCCGGAGTATGTTAACTTATGGGCAAATTTTACATTGTACATTACCTCAACATCCTTAAAGGCTTTGTTGTAGGGCAACGGCAGGGGGCGGATTAAAGGGATCGAATCATACAGCTGTGAGGAAAGAGGAATTATTACAGTACATCAAATAAATAAATAAAATGGTTCTAATTGTTTAATAAATCCTTAGACAGAGAAAGTTTCCTTTAACTTCATATAAAGTTTTCATAATGTGATTTTTGATCATGTGTTTAAAAAGTCACTATGATATTAAGTAAACAGGTTTTGAATGAAAAACTGCCAACATATGCATGAAAACACAATGATTAGTTGTTTTTCACTTTACACCACATAGTCAAACTGTGAGCTGCTTCCTGAGATAAATCTGCCAAATCGAACATGCGTGTCAGTAACGCTTTGATACTCTTTGTTAAACCCATCAGGGCTCATGTTAAGAACAGCTCCTTTGAGAACTGTTGGCCAGTGGGGTGTTGTTAGAAATCCTGTGACTTTTAATGAGAGACAACAGAAGGGGGAGGGTGAGAATGAGGAGGATGAGTAGGAGGAAGAGAAGGTTATTAGGAAACAAGAGAGGAGAACGAGTATCAAAGGTGATTAAAGATTTTTCAAATGTGAGGGAGAAGATTTGGTTCAAGCATGGCTAATAAGATGGAAAAAAAGGAGAGAAGATTCTCTCCCTGTCCTGCAAGTTATCAATGATCATTAACAAGGTCTTCATACAAAAAAACAGAGAAATTAAAGACAACTTGCTATTCAGCCTTAGCATCTAATGGAGCAGACATTGGGATCAACCAACCCGACAAAAGAGGGAAAAAGAGTGTTTTTTAGGTTGAATGGAAAGTATAGGTATGTTTGAAGAATAAGGGTTGAACTAAGAGTAAAGCAAGAATCCTAGCAGGAGCTGAGATGAAGATGTTCAGATTTTGAGGGTCTGGTCAGGATCTTCGACTCACCATAGCCCATGGTCCATTGATTATTTTATTAATCTCAGTAAAGCACCTAATGAGCGTTTTGATGGTGTCATCGTCGTATTCGTAACGCGTTCCAAACAGCACTTTGCAGATGATGTTGGAAGCTGCATTATGAAACATGAACTGAGGACTGAAGGTTTTTCCTGGAAATAAAAAACAGAGGAGAATAACATCAATTACCATGTTTTGGAGTTTAAAAACATTTTTAAACAAACATAGCAATGTTTAAAACCACAGGAGTCCCACCAATGTTATTTTCTAGTGTTTTAATTGTGTACTGAATCTCTTCGTGGGTTCGGTCTTCCATCGACTTCTTTCCCAAACCAAAGTTCCTCAGAGTCATCAGAACAAAGCGCCGACTGTCCCTCCAGAACGGGCCATAGTCGACAGTAATCACACCTATAAGAAACACGGCGACACAAAAAAGCCTTCAAGCTTCCATTTCTCTATGCAGAAAACACGTTTTGTCGTTTAAAGTCGTTTGTGTTAGTCTGTAGAATAAATATTGGATTTTTTTTTTTTATTCTGAACTATCTTATCTTTCTAAGAAAAAGGTGCTATAATCTTGTTTGTTGATCTGTGATGTTTTAACAGATAAACTCGTCATCCAAAAACAGATTGAGTTCATTAGAATTTTATAGTTGTAAATAAACCCAGTTAGCATTTGCATGCCAATACAGATATAAAAATGTTTATTAGGGGCACCAACAGCAGAAATAAAAGCCACTTGTTCTGAAACCATAAAATCCCTGAAGCTTTGTTGCAGTAGCTTTCTGAACAATATTATTTCAGTTTTTAGGAAGATTAAATGGCTGAATGGGCCTACGTCAAACAAAACACAACACATTTTGTTAATAATTGGATGAAAAATAAAATACTTTTTACAATAATTTAATTTCTTACAGTGTCTGACATATAAAAGTACAAATTAGGCTTGCTTTATGTTATAAAAATACAGACAATACCTTTGCTGTCATTAATGGCAGTAAGAAATGTGTTTTGGGCTCTTCCAGCAAAATCAGCAGCTTTGATCACCATAGCTTCCTTCATGGCCTTAAACTCACTGATGACTACAGCTGGTTTCAGACCAAAAAACAGGCTGTAGACATTTCCATATGTCTGTCTGAGCTGAAAGAAAATACATGTTTAACCTTAAATGATCAAGTTTCAAAGAGACGCCTTAGATTGATCACACAAGAAAAAAAAAGAAGCCTGCAATTCACCAGATAAGGACAAAACCCGACAGAAAGAGAACTAAGAATAACTAAAGACCTCAGCCAGTCTGCCTCTAAAGGAGATTAAATAAGGGCTGATTTTATTTCACTATGCATCAAAAATGAAAGATAATCTTTCATCAAAACATGCTGTCCCCTTTAATTTTACAGAAATATTTTGATTTTAAATCTGCTCTTTGTTTTAACATCAAGGTGAGAAGTTCAGAGATGTGTTGCAGTTGCAGACAGAGCAAACCTCATGAAAGGTTTTCAGCTCAATTCGAGCAATCCAGATGTTTTAAGTCTTAATATGAATAAATACTTTACTAGAAAAAAAATGTCCAGCTATTAATCAACAAAAGACTCATAATGGGATCAATTCTAACAGCTGTTGAAATCGGAGGTAAAACTCATCCGGATTTTGCTTTGTCATATACATATATCATATGTAGCTATCAGTTGATTAAAATTAATGTTTGACTTTGCTGCACTGTAACCTATTCCCTTTAAACATAAAGCTCAAGGTTTTCTTTAACCCTCCAACAACAATTACTCCATCAAATATTTGCTTATTATCAGAAACAGGAAAATTGTTTAGTCCAATAATTGGCAACCTGGGCAAACATACAAGGCAAACAAAAAGACAAGCATGTGCTCCGTCAATTTACAGAGGTATAAACACAGTTAAAAACAAAGTTCAACAGAAACAACTCACTTTAATTAAATGTATGTCTTATTGTGGAAGAGATGCATGCTTTTAAGTTTTGTTGTGAACAGGAAAATGTTGTCAAAGGGAAACAATTTTATTTCCAGTGAATTAATTTCTGGTAGCATATGACAAATATGTTATAGAAATAATGACAATACACAAAAGGAAATTAAACGCATTCATCAGTTATCTTCTTACCCTTTCAATGTCATTCAATGGGTCCTTTATGTTCAGGTACAAAAGGTTTCCCAGTAGAGGCAGACTGGGGGGTCCTGGTGGGAAGTTCTTAGGTCTCTGAGGTTGGAGTTGAAAAAGAAGAAAGAAAACACAGAGACCCACAAGAAATACTGAAACGAACATGTTGGTTTGGCTCGGATCAGATGGAAAAGATGACCTGCTCCACGGATTAGAAAAGCTCAGTTCTAAGTGCTGAGTGCTCTGGCTATGCACTTTGATAACTTGCTTTTAAAGTGAGAGAGACCAGCAGGCATAAACAGGGGCAGTTCTAGACAGGGGACTGCAGCACTGCTTCTGAGCCCGGTACAGATGACATATTTCTAAAAAGATTTCTGTTATGTTCTTGAATTAAAAAAAAATAAATAAAAACACAGTTTGCCAGATCAAAGTTTGCATCTTGCAGCTCCAGAGCTTCCGTTGCTCATTAAATGTATTAAACAAACTATAACTCTGTTTTATTTGTTTTATTCTGTTCTGTGGCTGTTGAAAAATAACTTGATCCTTTGGTAAATTTGGTCTAGAACTAAATTATTAGCAGGGTTGCAATAAGATTAGAACAGAGTTCTGTTATGCATAAGTACAACAAACGGCGATCACTGCATTTATATCAGGGGTAAACCTTATGACAGCACATTGTTCTTGCTACATTATTGACAAAATTGGTGGTGTGATAACGTGTTGACAGTAGACTTTCCAGTGAAGACAGGACCCCCACTCAGCCCTGGGGTTAAAGGTCAGGGGCTGTCTACATCTTGTGATAAAGAACATGTAATACCAATGAAAGATAGCAGAAGTAATTTGTTCTTTCGTGTCCCAGACTACACTTTTATTATTTAGTCATTTCTGATCTATTTCTTTTACTCTTGTTTATTTATAGATGAATGAATGAAAAAACAGCTTGAAGACACTTTAGTTTTCAGTCGTTAAACGTGGCATTACTTCAAAAACAAATCTTCAGGTCTTGTACCTGAACACATTTTGCTCTTTGTCCCACGTGAGTGTGTAGGCGTGCTGCAATGGGGGGCAGCTCTGCGCACGACTCAGGAAGGACATGACAGTAGAGATACTGAAGGCCAGATTCCAGTACCTTAGGTGGACTCACATGTGGACATGGGAGATGGCAGAGCCATTAGAGATGCTATATGTTGTAATTATTTCTGATTTATCTCCCCAAATAAAGACAAAGGTGCTTTCAGTTCTCATAATCTGTTTTATTGCCTTTATTACCTCTGGTCGCCTCCCCAATATTTAACTGCTTTATTTCCAGTTTTGTTTTTTGAAGATGCTGTTTAAGTTGTTACCTCTTTGTGACAGAGGTTTCCATTTTCTCCTGTAAACAAAGCTCGTATAGCCGTTTCAAAAGGAGCTTTGAAGACAGGGAAAATATATGTATTTTAATTGCATTTCTACTTATTGTCATATAAAGAAATAAGCTATGGTGAATATCTTGGCTCCTCTTCTGCAGATTGTCTTTCATCATTCCTCTGGGGTATAATATGAATACATTCTGGTAAACACTTAACAGCACAGCAAACTTTTACATTATAGTTTTATGAATCACATCTATTCACCTGGGTCTGCCACAAGCGACAGAACATGAACTGGTAAGACGAAACATCATAGAAGCACTTTCAGGATAGCAGTGTATCACTTCTAAAAAAGGGAGAAAAACAGTAATATCATAATCACACATTTGAACAAACAAGATTGAACAGGGTATTATTTATAAAAGGGAGATGTGATACCGTTAAATGGGATTATTGTAGGGAAGATAAAAGCATAGGACATTGAGGATTTAGAGACATTTTTTCCAGGCACACAGACACCAAAGTATTGCACTAATTATCCAGGCGGGGTACACCCTGGACAGGTCGCCAGTCTGTCGCAGGCCAACATAGAGACACACAGGACAAACAACCATACACACACACTCACACCTAGGGAGAATTTAGGGTGACCAATTGACCTAACAGTCATGTTTTTGGACTGTGGGAGGAAGCCGGAGAACCCAGAGAGAACCCACGCATGCACGGGGAGAACATGCAAACTCCATGCAGAAAGACCCCGGACCGGGAATTGAACCCAGGACTTTCTTGCTGCAAGGCAACAGCTCTACCAGCTGTACCACCTTACTTAATTATTAATTTCTGAAATTGAAGTTTTATTAATTAGTAATCTGAATTGACAAATTGGTTGACAAACTTGATTGTTATTTTTATTTATTAATTTTTACCCTTTTCTAGTCTACGCTTCATGCAAACTGCTTGTGAAAATGCACAAATGTATTTTTAAAATGTCAAGAACAAGATGTAGAAGAAGATCAACCAAAATATTTTTACAAGGATGTAATGAGGAAAGCATTTCAAAATTGATTTTAGTATCATTGAGAAGATGTAATTTATTTCATACAATCTAAGCTGTATAACAAACCTATCAACTAAAGAAAATGAACTGTCGGGGGCCTTGCTGACCCACACTTCTTACCAGAAGGTGGCGGTAATACACACCTACAGTTGTTTGCCGACAAACAAATAAACTCTGCGTAGAAGAAGAAGATAAGCAACAGCTCCCGAACCAGGAAGAAGAAGCCTTTTAATTAACCAGAACTGGTCCCGGAGCTCCTGGCTGAAGAACCGAACCGAACATTTTTAGTGATAGTCAGACATCGTGTTCGTGTTGACATGGAGGGTAGGTGTTGTTCTTATCTTAGTATTCCGTTTTAATGAGATTCGTCTAAATCCTGGGATCCACTGTTAGCTTGGCTAAGACCAGAAGTAGTTTAGCCCCAAACACTTGTTTTTATTTCTTAATGTTCAGTCCAACTTTAACCGAATCATTGGGTTGGATTGTTTGATTAAATGCAATATATTCTGCTTCTGACAGTTGCTGATTTTTTTTTATTACGATTGTTGTAAGAACGTATATCAAGAAAACATTTCCTGAAGTTGTCAGCATGACAAGCTAAACTTATATAAACACGTCATAAATGTTATATTGTTTAAACACGTTTGTGTAAAAATTATTGAGGCTTCGTTTTTATTTACCGTCCATATTTAGTTTTTAATCAGACATTTATCTGTCTCGTCTAAAATCCCTCCACATAACGTTTGTTTTGAACTAGTAAAAACGTGCGATGTGGAAATGATCCAATCAAATATCTAATAAATACCCTTATTGTTTATGATAACATTTGTTTTTTTTTCAGGTTAATGGTGTTTTTTATTTATCATTATTGGAAAAAAAATGTGGTCAGAAGATTTGTTGCCTTTTTTGATAGCTTTTCTAACTTTTCAGACTGCATTTGTTGTTTTTTACCATTGATGGGGGCATTGTTCTTCAGAAAAATGCATCTGAAAAATGTTTGACTGCGACTGTTTGAGTTTGAAATTTTTACTTTTTGCTGTGAAGCTTTATGACCGTGTTGAAATTCTTTTGTTCTTTTGTTTCTATTTTCTATTATACAAGTAAAATACAAGTGTTCAAAGTAAAGACGGGAGGAAAGCAGGTGTAGATATCATTACTTCACAGTAATACAAGTTTTCACTAGAACAAATATATATATATATAAAGGATTTTAAAAAATCGACCTAATTATTCCAACTAACACTGATGTTTTCAGACCCATCCTCTGTTTTTAGAGTTCTTATTAATCACATTTGCTCTGTCTTTCCCCAGACACACTCTTCCAGCTGAAGGTATGTATGTCTCTGTGGTGATATTGATCTGTCTCTCTGTACAAGATCATGACTTCTACGTCTATTAATTATAATCCACACTTTTCTCTTGTTCTTAACAGTTTACAGCTAAGCAACTTGAGAGATTGGCTAAGAAGGCAGAAAAGGAGTCTGAAAAGGAGCAGGCAAAAGTCAAGAAGGTGAGGATCGGGACCCACTGTAGCAGCTGAATGCATTTTGTAATGATATGAGTTTTTCTATTTGCATGTTTTGCTCTTCCTGCATTCTGGAACATGCATGTAGAGTGTTAAAAAAAATTAAAAAAGACAATAAAGGACATAACTAATTACCAGTAACTTGGTCTGAATATGAAACAAAGGTTTTTGCAATTTAGTTCAATTTAAGTTGAGTGCAGCTTGTTTACTGTCATTGATACGTGCAAATGCGAACATTTGGGTGACATGCATGTCTGTGGTATTCCTATGCTTTAAAGGGCTTATGTAATTTGTGACTAAACATTTTTGAAATCGGATTACATTTTTGAGCTTTTAACTAACTTATTTATAATGTTATCCCTTTATCAAAATCACAGCCAGAATAGTGCTTCACTTGTTTCATGCACCTCATCATGTCTGCTGTCTGAGCCGCAGCCCCTCCCTGTGCTGTTAAAAATAAAAAAATTGAGGGAATGGAGAATATTTAGATAAGGAGCTCCCTCCTTTAGAAGCAGCTACCTTAACCAGGCTGTAAACAAACTGCAAGTGTCTCCCATCAGGGAGCGTCTTGATTCCAGCTTAAAGGCAAAGTGGCTCTTTTAAAGTAATATGGTCTCCAATAAGTACTTAGGTTTTTTTTTTTACACTAAAAGATTTATAAAAGAAAGTCTTAATGTTGATTTCATATAATTAAAATGATCAGACAGTTATGTTTTTTGAACATTATCAATAGAACATCAATGCCTGGACCTTATTGTCTCAAACATCCTGTATAATCCCTTATTCACTGAACACCACGTGCTGATTAATAATAACCTATAAAATAGCTCATATTAACTTTCTAAATAATCTTTATTTGTTAAATTAGTTGAATACAGATCATAATAAGTGAAGTACAAATTATTTAAACACTACCAGGACACGACCTCCTCGGCACCTATGTCCTTTGTAACTGCTCCGCCCCACTCCAGAACCCCTCCGTTGTTCCTCTGGTCTCGCTCTACTCTGAGTTCCTTGGAGCTCCAGGAGAGCATGTGCAATATTAGTATTTGTTCATTGATAGGAGCACAATACGAGGCAATGAATGCTTGATTTATTTGTCCTATTAGATAATTAAAACTCACCACTTGCATCCAGAACACATTCAGTTTCTGCCAAAACTTTTTTCTTTTCGTTGTCAGTCTTTGTAATAAGGATACCCAGAATCATACAAAATGTGTTTGTTTTCCACTTCCATAATCAGCATCCATTTTGACAAACGGGATCTGCTTGACGTTCGGTTTGATACGATTTCAAGTGCAGAGCTTGACCTTCCATCGTACCGGAGCGAAAAATTGCTTTGCTCCGTATTTTAACAATGAAAGACAGTGAAGATGAATGTGGACGTGAACGTTCGGGGGAGCAGCTGTGGAATAGTTCTCGTTGATGTAACACGGCTGTGTAAGTGCTCTAACAGACGTACCTGAGCGGAGCGGTTATAGAGGATGTGGGGGGGAGAAGTCTAGCCATCAGGGAGGCCATTGAGTGGCTCTCCTGAGCCACACAGCTGCTCAGAGAGCAGAAATCAAGAGATCCATGAAACAAGTGAAAAACATTTTGGGCACGATTTATATGAAGGAATATCACCATAGTATCACACTTTAAATTAATTCTTTTAATTAGTTGAAAGCTCTAAAAAGTGGGCTTCACATGATATAGGCCCTTTTAAAAGAAGCTTATCAACAAATCGAGGCCTCCATCAATGTAATGCTTTTAAAAATGCATTGCTTAAAACTAAATGACATGAATGTTTTCATCGTTTCAGACATGATGGATAACTATGGATAATTTCCTTAAGCTGATTAGATCAGCGCACTGCTCTAAAAATGATACGACAGCTGAGCCGTAGATGAGTTGTTGTTATTATACCTGTAGATCTGCGGTTCAGAGCCACCAACCTGTAGGCTGTCGATGGGTAGCAGTTCTCCACTGAGCTAAGAGATGCTCAGGAAGTAATTCAGTCATTTAGTTCAGCTGTGTTGGAGCTGATGTAGAAGTTACTTGGGCGCTTCTGATCCAGACTTTCCGTTGGAGCTCCTCTCTATTCTGATTTATTGTACTTCTGTTTCTTGTTCATCTGGACGTCATCCATTATCCTTCCCTGCACTGATGATGATGAGTGCCTTTCATTTGGGGAAACTGCTGCAGGAGGTCCCCCCCCCCAGAAGCCTTTAAGTGATCAGATGACTTGTTAGGGAACTGTTTGCACATTGAAGGATTGATCTGTGGGTTCATTTGTAGAAACATTAGCAGATGACTCGGGTACATTCATGAAATACGTCACAGAACTCCGTCTCACCTGCACACCTCCTCCTTTGTTAGACAAAGGTTTATAACCTGGATCAGAATGAGTAGCAGGCTTGGTTTTCTTCAAAGCTTCTAGTTTTATTTTGACTTGGGAAGGAAGAACCAGCATTTCTGTTTGTATATTTTCTGTTGTAGATTTTAAGCCTCTGATCAGGTTTTCTATAAGTGTGGCAGAGATCAGTCAGCAGGTGGCAGCACAGCTTACCTCTGAACAAGAACAGGCGTGGTTGGGTTTCATGTGTCTATTCAGACAGCAGATTAGGATTGTTTTTTGTTTTGTTTTTTTTAGAACTTCAGGCTTGATTTTTTTGGGATGAAAAGCATTTGATTTGAACACAAACCTGCATAAGTCAGAGTTACAACAATGATTAGATTCTCTCACTCTAATACTGTCAGACTTGAAAGCAGTTATTTTCCAAAGTTTTACTGAGAAAATAAAGCGATGAAAATACAATCGAACCGCATAAATCTTAAAGAATGCTGATTGAGTCAAGTTTACTCTGTTGTCTTTCTCTTCCATCTTCTTGTCTGTTCCTTAGGAAAAATACTTAGCCATGTTACAGAGCTTAAAATGTTCTCTTTCTTCAGGCTTTGCAGCAGAAAAACGTGGAATGTGCCCGTGTTTATGCTGAGAACGCCATCAGAAAGAAGAATGAAGGTCTTAACTGGCTCCGCATGGCGTCACGAGTCGACGCAGTGGCATCTAAAGTGCAGACTGCCGTCACCATGAAGGGAGTAAGTTACCGGGAGATTTGGATCAACTAAAGTTCTGTGTGTTTATAATCCAATTCAAGATCGAGATAAATTTATTGATCCTTGCAGAGAAATCATTTCATCCCAGTGTTCACAAAAAAAATACATAAAACTAGTCGATAAAGATGAATGTAAGAAAAAAATAAGTCCAAGTCAGCTTGGTAAATATAGTTTCTTTTTGTGTATTTTTCAACTGTTTGCTAATTTACAGTTTGACACCATACAGTTTTGTCAGTCCTTATTGTAAAGATATAGATTGTAATTGCTTAGTATGTCTTCCTGTAGGTAACTAAAAGCATGGGACAGGTGACCAAAGCCCTGGATAAAGCTCTGAGCTCCATGGACCTACAGAAGGTTTCTGCAGTGATGGATAAGTTTGAGACTCAGGTTCAGAACCTTGACGTCCACACCTCAGTGAGTAGCTGCCTTTTCTCTGCATCTTCAAGGCTCTCGGGCTTCTCTGACTCTTACCCTCTGACCTGCATCAGGTGATGGAGGACTCCATGAGCTCCGCTATGACGCTGACCACACCTCAGGAGCAGGTGGATGATCTGATCCACCAGATAGCAGAACAGAACGGCCTGGAGGTGATGGATCAGCTCAACCAGCTGCCGGCAGGAGCTGCCTCACTGGGTGGAGAGAGCTCACGGAGCCAAGAGAAGGAGGACCAGCTGTCCCGACGGTACGGCTGCTTTTCATTTGGTTAAACCTCAGGCGAGTTCTAAAACTCAAATCTGACTTGGGTCAGCTTGACAGAAATATTATTCAAAGCAGTTCTCAGAATAATGCTTCTTTACGTTCTGCCAGGTGAGTCTGAACCAGACGTTTCAAAAGCAGATTTATTGATGCTATTCAGATCTCTACCGAAACTGTGCTGGTGACGCGTTTATTAGATGCAGCGTTTAAAAAACAACAAAAAACATTGACCTTACCTCTGCGGAAGTGATGTGAACAGATCACACTGATTAAACAAGTGTGTTTCTACTGTAGAAATGTCAGTAGCGTTGCCTAATGGGGCTCTATCTTCTAGTGCAGGGATTCCATAAGAGGAAGGAACTGACACAAGCAAACATTAGCTTTCAGTGACCAGTATTTTGTTTCGGGGTGTCAGTAAGCTGGTACTGTGAACCAGTGAAGTCAGCGGCGGTACTAGGAAGAAAGAACTGCTGCCTGTTGTAATAAGCCGTAGTGTTTGTGCCAAAACGTCCAGTACACAGACAACAATCTAAGAGGAACTGGTGTGTGTTCCAGTCTGATACAGGCTCAACTCCGTCTGTTAGTTATAGAAAACTAATGAGTTTCAAAGTGCACGTTGCTTCCTGTCTAAAATACCCATTAACATTAGCTTTGATCCTGCCTGTTGCCAGCTTGATGAACTGCATATAAACAAACACCACCAGCATAATATGAAACTTTTGTCTAATTCTCAAGACTTTTGTTTTAGCTCCTTTGTGTTGATGCAGAATTTTATTTAATTTGATTTCCTCCCAAGTAATTCCTATTCAATAACCATATAATAATTATCATGCTGTGTTTTAACTTTGCTTGATTATTCTATTAGAGTTCACTAGATGGTAAAATGGTAACACGTTTTCTTCCATCGGGTGCAGTTCCTCCAACATTCCTACAGGGGTTTAATTTTTCTCACCTTTTTTACCCCTGACCCAATTTTATGTCAGATTAATAGCAGGTACGTTTTCAAAAAAGGAACTTTTACAGAAACTTAACCCAACATCTTTCGTTTGAGTGTCTTTGTTGCTGTCATCAAGGTCAGGTCCAGGTATTTAAGGCAGTGAACCAACTAACAAACATGATGATTCGCCAACTGTTCGCTCAGATCAAGATACAACAACAGACTCAGATAATAGTCAAATATTAGTCAAATAAACTGAGGCTAGATCCTGGCTTGGTTGGAAAGTAAAGAGGTTACTGTTTGTGTTTTTGCCACGACACAAAATATGTATGATTTTCTATACTGGTTTACAGATTAGAAAAAAAAATGTTGTCACTAATGCTAAGTTACCTCTTATTAAGAAAAGGAAGGGATTCCCTGTTTGGTCAACAAAACTCAGAAAGCTTTCTAGTTTGTATTTATGATAGAATGTATTCGAATTCATTAACTATGAACACAGTGATACACAAAACACCCTCATTTAAAAACATGTATATAGTGGAGGCAAGTTTAGGCTCAGAATCCAAATACATTACAGACACGTTCGTGTTTCAAACACCCAAACCTCTCAGGATCAAATCTACTCCACATACCCAGAACCAAACATAGAGAAGCAGCTTTTAGCTCTTATTCTCCACTAATCTGGAAAAAAACTGCAAAAGTGTTAAAACTCTAAAATAAAATAAAAAACTTATTGGAATAAAGTTGCCTTTGACTGCTATCTAAACAGTATTAGTTTAAATTTCTAGTCCAATCATCAGTCATTTTATTATTCTTTTTTAAAATTTTTCATTTAAATTATTCATTTTTATTCTCTTCAATTATTAATGTTCATGAATTATTTAACTACCTTTATGCCACTGCAGTGAACTGTTTTCCTAAGATGTTTTCCTTGTGCAGCACTTTGAATTGTTTTGCTACTCAGATGTGCTTTATAAATAAACCTGCCTTTATCTGTGAAGCAGATTTTAGTGACAGGATGGTTCAGAGAGCTGTGCATGAAGAAAACAAAGAAAAACAGAGAAAAGTGGCAGAATAAAGGCAGGAACAGAAAAGTTGGACTTTAAACTTTAAGGGAGCATTTTTGATCCTTCATAAAGCTGCTCTGTATGAAGCGGCCAGATAAAGAGTGAATCCTTTTCTTGCAGGTTGGCAAGTTTGCGAAACTGAAGGCCGGTGCTGAGGAGACGACAGCTGCATGGAGGCAGAGCACTTTGTAAGCTTGGCGACGACAGGAGCTACGACGTGTTTCTATTGAACTGCTCCCGCTGGGAGAACTTAATGAGTTTATTGATTACTACCCTCCTTCTCCGCCCTATAAATAAATGAAATGCAGCCAAAAATAGCATCTGAGAACAGAAACGGATCCTGGGCTAACCTTTTTGGTTTCAACTGTCTCCTCTTCACTTGTTTTTTTTTTTTCTTTTTTTTTTAGCCCTCCTCTCCATCACAGGCTTCTGGGTGTAAACTTTGTAATCAGCATTTGTAAAATGTGTTTTTGTACAAAGGACTTTACTGACTTTCTGTTTATAAGAGACTCGTTGATCTCTGGCTGGGCTCTTGGTCGAAGATGGAAGCCGCTGATTCTGCTGAGAGACGGCAGACAGAGAAAGATCAGGTTTAAACCAGTAACACTAACAGATTAACCCATCTTTGCTGATCAGAGTCATCCAGACTCAGACAATCTATTTATCTATTATCAGACATTTATTTCTTGCTTTCAGATTTGATGCTTTAAACGCCTTATTTTGGGATGCAGGTGCTTTTATAGGTGCTTCTTCCTTCAGTGCCTATAAAGAACAGTCGGTTAGCTCATTAAAACCAGGCTTTACCCTTTTATCCTCGGCTTTTAGCCGTTTTTAATTACTTTTGCTGGGTTTTTTTCTGTTCTGAGCTTTTTAGTTTTTGGAGCAGGACTTTTAGCATCTCAGTCTCTGTAACTTTGATCTGTTTTGCGTTCATTGATGCTAAATATAAACGACCTCCTTCAGACAGGATAGATCACTCTGAACAACAGAGTTGGCTTTAGCGTTGTTCCGTTCAGGCCCGATCCTGTTTTCACTTCCGTTTCATCCGGAAAGCTCGGATGAATGCAGCAAAGTGGGAGAAAAAAGCTGAAAGATGATCAGAGTTTGCATCAGAATGTGTTTTAATAACAGCTTCTGTGGAATCGGGGTCTCGGTGTTTCATATTTTGTCATCCAGTTTAGTATTGGAGGAGGGTTTATTCATACTGGATCTCCACTGATTGTTCAGCACTTTTGTTTTATATATTTATCATGTAGAAATAAAGTTCTGCCGTCTGAAAGTGTCCCTCAAAACCTTGTTTACTTGTGAAGATGCGCCTCTTAAAAAAAATCGTTGATTCTGTCTCTTTTTACACTGGGAAAAAGGAAAAGTTTGACAAAAACCTCCAAAGTCAAGAAGAAGCAATTCAAACATCTATTTATCTTTCATATATAAATGTTCAAAAATTAATTGGTGCCTTCTTGATCAAAGAACACAAATGACAACAATGTGGAAACATTGAAACACAAATGTTCTGTTTTGGTTTATAAGAAATTTCCCGGTTCTGCTTCGTCCTCCACTAACCTGACAGCTGGTTCTGGAGGTGACTGTAAAAAAATCTACATCTTTTTCTCTTTATTTTTCCAATGAACTTATAATTCAGAGGAATAAGAAAATATTTCTTATTCGTTTAATAAACATTAAAACATGCCTCCTGTGAAACTAGAAATGTAAACATGACATATTTTGATTTATGATACATCTACTTGCTTGTTTGTTTGTTTTTTTTTTTATCTGTAAAACCAGATATCTAGAGATGATGAACGTTAGTATTAACATTACATCAACTATATATTCCAAAACATTAATCCATTTGTGTATAACATCTGCTTTGGAAATCCTTGTCTAGCCTGCAGAATCTGATCGCAGTTCGTTTGCCTTTCAGGGACAATGCTATTGGATTAGTCATCATAGCTGCTTATGATCTCATTTGCAACACAAGGCAGAGTGTGATATTTGCTTTATGAATATTCAGAGTGCAAACATGAGCTCCGGTGAGCTCTGAGTAAACAGACAAAACAGCAGAATCCCAAGCAGCTGATATCCCTGTCACAATCACTACAAATATCAGAAGGGAGGTCACTAACACCCAGTTTACATTCTTCCTCCTACGACTGCCTGTGATTTTTAGTCATAAAGTGAATTATCCTCCCATGTGTTAATAATAAGATCCCAGGGAATGGGGGTGCAGCGCCTTGAAATGTCAGTGAGGAGGCTGGAGCGTTCAGCAGCAGCAGGTTGCCTCGCCGAGTGTTTCCACTGAGGACTCCCCCGCCTGCTTCTTTTTCTGGAAGCCTTGACTTAGCCGGTCTGACAGAAAGAGGACACACTACTCATAGGAAACACAATGGATGACGAACAAGCTGTCCCAGAAAGTAATTTTCACCACAGCGCGCAAGATAAGCTGCCTCTGACCTCTGGTCCACAGCTGGGGAACAAAGCTGCATGTTATGAAATCTGTAGAGGCTCCCAGGAGGAGAAGTGTCCTGTTAACATTTAGGAGTTTCCTCTCTAAGCCCAGGAGTGTCGGGTTTCCTAGTTGTATACAACAAATAAGCGCTGGTCTACTTTGCTTTGTCGCACACCAAACTTAAGGGTGTGACGCAGCAAAATGGATCCATGTCATATGACACATTTGAGATTAAAGGCCAGGAAGCAGAAACCAGGAGTAATCAGGTGGATAATAAGTCTCTTATTACATAAAAAAGGACAGATGGGTTTAATGTCATCATTATGAAAAAAAAATTAAAAAGGGACAAAATAAATCAGACTGACTGGAAGACAACTATACTGCATTTTCATAGGATCCATTTTATTATTTATATTTAGGCTTCAGTCCTTAAACTTTGACAACATTGAGACACTGTGGGGAATTTTCTGATGTTGGAGCATTTCTTCATTGCATTCATGCTTTCTACAATATGCTCTGTTAAGCTCTGCTTTCAGCTTTCTGTGGTCTTCAGACTTCTGCTACTTCACTACAACAGGAACAAGCTTTTTAGGGTCAAAGAAAGGATTTCACAGCTTAGTGAGGATTTATTCACAATGACTCCCAGCAGAACTGTAGTAGAGAAACACGCTGATAGATTATTTAAATGCACTTTCCTTCAACTGTTCACGTTCTTCTTCCACCAGGAGAAACGGTCATCCTCACTGTGGTCCACAGTTGAGGACTCCAGCACATACCCACCTCCCTGATTTTAGCTTTCTCCACCTGATATGTTTGCTTGAAGCGGCTCTGCTACAGTCTGGTTTCATAAAAGCTCTGCTTTTGGTTGCCAGGTCTTTAAAGTAGAATTTCAAAACATATTTTACTGTGTTGTAATTTGGGGACTTCAAGCTTTTCTTCTCTTTCCCAGTTTACAGGCTTTTTAGCTTCAGTTATTAAACAGTTGGACGTTTTCATGTTTAACTTCCTCATTCATGAGCCAACCTTATATGCAGATGAAGACCTTCTCTTTTTAACATTGGTTAACATGGTTCTGGAACCGATACAAAAAAATGGGTCATGCATGGGATCTTGTTTGGTCCTTAGCGCTAATTGTGGTCATTTTACTTCAGATCCAATCTAATGTTAATCAGGTTATTTCAAATCTAAACCTAGAAAGATGGATCCCATCTAATGTTGTGTCGGTTATCCTTATGCTCCCCAAACGGCACTCCGCCAGAACCCCTGTATGTGTACTAAGATATCTGTACAAAATGTTAGCAGGAGATCCCATAAAATTAGATTTTTATGGGATATGCCCATGTGTGGTGCTAGAGGGGTAAAAATGGGGCCATGAGCTGCTCTACAGGCGGACTGGGAACTGATTTAAATTCTAATTCAGGTTTGCTTAAATTAAATGTATTCCCCTTAATTTGAGCAGGAGGTTACAGCAAATAGCCAATGGAGTAGAGTGATTTACGTTTAAAATAAGGAAATAAAACTCTTATTACAAGAGGAAAATATCCATCCCTTTGACTTTATTTACCTTTAATTAAGGGCAATATACTTATTTTAACAACATTTTCCTTATTTAGATAAGTGTTTGCAGTGTAATAATTACATATTTGCTTTAAGATTCTCTTTATGATTCACTCTATTCCTTTTATTATTCACCATGTTCTCTGGGATTTATAGTCTGAAGGAAAGAAATTTCCCTTAAACTAAAATGTTGTACATTATGATATGAAATGATAACTTATATTTTTGACATGTGGGTCGTCTGCCTGGTGATCACATAAACGGGCTTCCGTGCTCGCTTATTTTAAAGAGGAAGAGCGCTTTTATTTTGGCATGTCTGACCGGAAGTCCGAATTTTTGTTTGGACACTTTGACGCTAACAGCTCTGGGCAGAAAGCTGTGATGCTGTCGGGTCTCATCAACCTGGAGGTAAAATGACTGAAAAACGAGGCGAGGCTTTGGTTCTTCCTGACAGACTCTGACCTGAAAACCAACGGGGTGGCTGTGGGTTGGATCCACGGGGCTTCCGCTGTACCGCTGGGCTCCGCCAGGACTTGACAGGGCGGGGTGATGTTTAGGTTCCGGTATAAAAGCTTCACAAAAATGGGAACCAGAAGAGACGAGGCGCCGGCTGACGACGCGGATCTTTTATCCCACAGACAGGAATGAGAAACTCGCCGTGCAGGTGGGGCAGGGTGGCGGTGTAACCGTCTGTGGAGGGCCCTGGCCGGGATGAAGCGTGTCTCTGCGGCGTCCCTCCGCCTCCTGTCCGTCACTGCGATGAGGACGCTTTTTACTGTCTGTTTATTCCTGATCGGCGGAGCGGACCGGGCGTGGGCCACCGGGAACCTGACCGTGGACAGCAGCACCGTCACCAGCCGGGGGAACCACACCGCGTACATCACGATCGGTGACGGATCGTCACAGGAATTTGAGTTTCCGGAAAACACGGAAGGGGTGATCGTGATCTCCAGTCGGTACCGGGGCCCCGCGAACAACCGGAAGGAGACTGTTCGGGTTCGCTCTTTGGACCCAGAGGTTCTGTCCATCCTGAATGTGACGGAAGGCGGCCAGGCTGGACCCGCCGGTAGCTTCATCATTAACATCCGCTCCGGGTTCCCGGGCACAGCTCCGCTGCACATCCAGCTGCTGAACTTGGACCGAGACTCTGCCCCGGTTCTGATCGAGGAGAGAACGGATTACTCAATCAGAGTGGAGCCCGGTGAGGACGACCAGGCCACCCGGCTGCTCCAGTCCGGGGGCCTGTCCCACTTCACGGAGAACCCGGTGCTGTTCGCCTTGCTGCCCCTCATCTTCGTCAACAAGTGTGCCTTCGGCTGTAAGGTGGAGGTGGAGGTTCTGCGTGGGCTCTGGAGGAGCCCTGTGCCCCTGCTGCTGGGGGTTGTGGCCCAGTTCCTGGTGATGCCACTGTATGCCTACTGTGTGTCCCGCCTGCTCTCACTGCCCAAGGCGCTCTCCCTAGGCCTGGTCATCACCTGCTCTGCCCCTGGGGGTGGGGGTGGGTACCTGTACAGCCTGCTGCTGGGGGGGGATGTCACCCTGGCCATCTCCATGACACTGGTCTCCACTGTGGTGGCCACGGCAGCCATGCCACTGTCCTCTGCTCTGTATGGTTGGCTGCTGGGCGTGCACGCCGCCCTCCATGTGCCATTTGTGAAGATCTTGGGGACCCTCTTGTTCATTGCTATCCCCATCTCCCTGGGCATGCTGATCAAGCTCCGCCTGCCGGCTCTAACTCGTGTCCTGCTGGTGCTCATCCGACCTTTCAGCCTCGTGCTGATGATCGGTGGCATCTTCATGGCCTACCAAATGGGTGCGTCCATCCTGTCCAACGTCCAGCCCCAGATTGTTGCAGTTGGGGTGACGGTGCCTTTGCTGGGCCTCCTGGTTGGCGCCCTCCTGGCCAGAGCAGCACGGCTGGCCTTACCGCAGATGAAAACGGTGAGCATTGAGGTGGGGGTCCAGAACAGCCTGTTGGCTCTGGCCGTCATGCAGCTGTCGTTCCGGCGGGTGGAGGCAGACTTTGCATCCCAGGCGCCCTTCATCGTGGCACTCAGCAGCACCTCGGAGATGTTGCTCATCGTCCTGGGATACTTTGTCCATCGGAGGCTGTGCGGCTCCGCTGACCTCAGGAGTGACGCCTGATTGTAGATGCAGAACAAGACTGAACTTTAATGGACCTTTTTATTGCCTTGATGGCGGCCAATGGATCCAGTCCAGTCATCACTGTTGTTGTTGTACAGCGGACAGTGAAGAGATTTTTTCGTGCTTATTTTAATGTTGTTTTTGGTATGTTTTTGATGGAAAAAAACCAAAGGCCTTTTACCGCACCCGCCCCCTCCCCTGAGACCTTCTTGTGTGTCGGTCCTTTTTCAGATCAGATTATACTGTGAGGTACGTCGTGTAAAAATTCATAAGAAGAGAAAAAGCATACGACAGAAATATTTTTCTACCAGACTACTTTTTGTAATCTCAAAATCAAAGACTGAAAATGTATCATGTTTACAAGTGATCTACGTGTCTTAGCCTGGGAGGGGAACAAGAGGAAGCTCTCACAATCTACAGTACAAGAAACATGATGAAGTGATCATTTCTTTCAGAAAGTATTTGCCACTGATTGTGTCCTGGATCTTTTACATCCATGTACTTGAATATTTGCAAGTTAAGAAAAGCCAATAAAAGTCTTTGTGAGAGCTTTAATTTCTTGGCTGTTTGGTTTCTAATGAACGTAACTGGAAACTTTTTTTGTTTACCTGATGGTTCTGCATAGGCCTGTGAAGCAGTTCAGTGTGATTCAGGATTAATTGCTTCCCTTTTACCTATGAGTAGACAAAACCAATTACACAACGCTTGTCTTAAAAAACATAAAATGTAAACCATGTATTCACTCCCCCTAAACCTTTCCACTCTTACCTCCCAAAATCAAAATTTAACTTCTTTTATTGGGATTTTGTGATGGACCAACATGAAGTCAAGAACTGAAAAAAAGTTCTTGAATCCTGCTAAAAAAAAAATCCAGTGAAACAGAATTCATTAGCTGTGTGAAATTGTAAACCAGGGTTAATATAACTTTTCTAATAGGATCTCAAAAGATTGTTCAAGAAAATTAGTAAAGAAAAAGCATCATAAGATAAAACACATGTAGAGGCTGCAGAAGGTTTGTGGAAGTTCTTGCAAAACAACTCTAGAAAATCCAGCAGGAGATGCAATGGATGGCCTAGTCAAAGTCTAGACTTAAAACAGACATCCGGTCTGAGTCTAAACAGTTTTACAAGTCTGTAGATGTTTGAATCTTAAAAACCGGAAGATAGGTGGTTCTACAGAGTTCTGAATTAAGATGCGCCTCACACTTTTCACATTTTTATTTGTAGGAAAAAGTGTTAAAAATAATGCACGACTAATATTCCTTTCTGTGCTTCATGTTTTTCTGTCAAATTAATTCCTAATGAAGTAAAATCCATACAGAATGTAGAAAGGGGTGTGGATACTTTCATACCCTGAAGAGACAAATCGAAACATTCAATTGTAGACAAACTTTGCCTCTTAAGAAACAAAGTTTTTTTGGGCTTATAGCTGAAAAAACAATATTTTCTAAAAAGGTTTCTAAGAGATTTTCTTTATGTATTTAAGTCTTAAAATGTTTTTTTTTTTTGTTATTTTAAAATTGAAAGCAAAAAAAACGAAACCTAGAAATGCGTTACTAATGAGTGGGAAAGGGATGATTGAAAAAGAAAGTAAAGAATTCAAAGAAGAGATGCGTTTATGTGAAAGCCATAAAAAGTGTTGGTTTCCAAAGTTTACTGCTGCTTTTCTAATTTGTTGCAACACAGGGCGAGGTACATGTTTTATCAGCTCTCTGCTGGAAGATAACAGGGTCACATAATGTCTGATCAGAACTCATGAGTTTCACAACTAAAGAGCAAAGCTTCACAGAACATTGGTCGGTTTCATGGTGGAAAAACAGAACAGATCGGTTGTTCTGGTCTGAACTGTCAGGATTGTTTCCCAGCTGTTATCCCTTCAAATTCAGATGATGGAAAATTTCCCTGGTTTAGAAGTCCAGCCCTCTGGGTCTTTCAAAATGCTACTGAGTCAGAAAGAGGAAGTCTGAGTCACGATGCCTTGCTCCTCCTCCTCTGCTTTGTTTTGCACATAAACAGTCGAGCCTTGTCACCTGCAGCATTAAACACCAAGACAAATTAATATGTATTTAACTCTTTTAACTAAATTTCTTTCAGGATCACAATAAAGTAAAACTTTAAGTTTTATTTCCTTTTTATGTGAAGGCAAAAGGCATTCACCAAACACCACCAGTGTCTATAAATACTTATAGTGGGAATCTTCCCCCTTTAAAATTGATTTATTTTAACTCTACTTTTAATTTTAAACTATATGTTTAATTGGTACTTTATTTGTTTTATGTCGGCATGTGTATGTAATTATTTCTTTTAGGTGTTTTGGGATTTACAGATGCAGCTGTTGACCTCATGGCCTCATCCCCTTTGAAAAAAAGAGACCTCGGCCTTAAAGGGTTGTTTTTACCAGGCTGAATAAAGTTTTAATTAATAAAAAAAATAAAAACAATTCCAATTTATGGAGTTCATTTTAAGTGTTCTCCCTCTGGTTTTAAAGGTGTTTGTTGTAAGAAATTCACTTCATTTACAGTCAGTGTCTCATGTAGATAAAGGAGAGTAAATAAAAGCTCCTTTTCCAGTCCTGTGGAAAACAAGAGAGCAACAAGTGATCATTTGAATGCAAAGAGAGGCAACATTTCTCTGTGTGATTTGATTACTGATGTAGGAAGGCACTAGTCAAAGCCAAAAAAAAAAAATATGTGTCTAAAAGGACATAGATGATCATCCCACAGGAGAACACAGCTGGCAATGATGAATTAAAGCTCTACAGTCGATAATAAACCAGTCAATCTTTCAAGGACTTCTTTGAGCTGGGGTGTTCTTTAACAACAAAAGATTTACCTATTTACAGTGACAAGCTGCTTTTGCAACCTAAAGAAAAAAGAAGAAAACTATTTTGAGTTTGAGGCTATTTGTCCAGATGAGTTTTAAAGTGAGGGATTCATCAAGTAAAACACAGATAAAAGAACAAAATATGCAAGAACATGCTAAATAGATAGATAGAGAGCGAGAGAGAGAGATAGAGATTGAGAGAGCAATTGCTGTCTAAACTGGTTATTTAGACAGCAATTGCCTATTTCACATTTACTTTGCACAAATCGAAGAAATGCACTTGAATGGTAAACGTTTCAACATGAACCATGTAAGATATTTTCTGCCATCCTGTCTTTTTGGAAATGAAAGTTAAATATAGGGTGTTAATACTTTCTCGCGTGTAATCTCGATGCTATGTAACGTTCTTAGCAGAAACGATATTGTATTTAAAAATGAGACAAAAGAATAAAAAAAGACAGAGTATTTATATCTTTTACATGTTACATATCTTTGTTATCCAATAACATTTTTAACTGTGATACATTTTGTTTGCCCCAGAATGCTTTGGGGTCTTACCTGATTGGTTGAAGCTCCGACCAATGAGAGAGTAAAGCGCGAAGAGGGAAGAAAAAAAACATGGCTATTTCCTGTTGAGCAGGAATATAACAGCTGTTCAATATCAGTCAGGGAATTTAGAGATTAAAAACCTAGTTATTTCAGTCCCGGACATTATTTCTAGGCCCATGTCCCTCAGTGGGTTTTGTGGGCCGGTGTCGCAGAAGAGGACTGTGTCCAGTCTTCTCGGTGAGTTAACGGTTTATTTAACTACATGCTAACACCTAAATAACACTACAGGTAAACGTGAGCGCTGTGTTTATACAGCTGTTGTTCCTGGGAGAAGTTTTTTCTCATTAAATAAGGTTAGGAGGTGGAGGAGTTAATATTTTAACTCCAAACGGATTTAGAAGAAATTCCTGCCGGAAAATGATTCAAGAATAACTCCACAGTTAACGGATCTTAATGGTAACATTTCATGCCTATGTCAAGATAAAACATAAAAAAAAGAATTCAACATTTTAATTTAGTAGGTTTTTAGTAAAATAACAACATTTACATTTAGAAGTGTTATGCTATTTTTTTAAAGTAAAATGATCATTATTACAGGTTAGTCTTAATTTGTTATAAATAGTCCTGAATGTAATTGTTAATATGATTAGTCCATACACCAGACTGAACGTGTCGCTATTTATAACTCTTCATTATATTTATCAAGCCACTACTGTGGATACCAGACAGTTTTTATTCAACTGTTTCTGCTTTAATAAACTGCTCAGCTGGCTTGTCTAAATGCACACAACCATTCATGAGGTCCTTTGCATTGACCATCCATGGTTGAATGTGGGTGAAACAGGTGCAGCTATGAAGCTCCTTCCCAGTCTCAGGTCTGTTGCTGCATCTAGAAAGCTTTTCTTCCAGGATGCTCTTGAATTTTAGCTCCATCGATTTTCCATCACCTGTGAACAGCTCCTCTGTTCCTGCTGAAAGAAAAACCTTCCCCCAGCATGATGCTGCCACCCCCATGTTTCATGGGGGGAATGCTGTGTTCAGAAGATTAGCAGCGCTAACAGAACAGCTGCAGTTAGACTCGGATTAGGTCCCTTCTGGTTGTTTAACTATTTTTTTATTTATGTGCATTAGAGTCAAGGGGGCTGAATTCAAACTAGGTGAAGCTTCTCATCCAGGATTGCTTGGAACTTCCTCCTGACCACTTCCTCACAGAGGAAGCTCTGCAAATGAAGAGCAAAAGTTTTTTTTTGTTTTTTTTTATTAAAAAATACAGTCCTGTTTAATTTTGTTGTCTTTTGGAAACCTCTGCATGCTTGTGTAAATTCACAAAAAACGGCTTAAATCGGACCAACCCGACTTTCAGCATGCAGAATCCATGCATCAATATTCAGATAATTGTAGATTAGAAACTGAATCATTTTCCTTTCACTTTTGCGACGATGTTCCATTCTGTCTATCTCTGACACATAAGATTAAACACATTAAAGTTTGAAATTTTAAAGGTGCTGTATGGCTATCGTTTGTTGCCTGTTTGTCTCCTTTTTGGTCAGCCTCTTACTGCTGATACTTATCTTATTCCGGGTCTAAATCCTTTAAGTTTTTTTATGAATGTGGACTCCTTGGTGGAAACAATATGATCCTGATAAACATATTGAGGCTTTCTCCCTCTGGCCTATCAGGGCCTATCAACTGAGGCAGGCTCGCACTTAGTTTTTCAAGTTTTTAATGAACCTACAGACTATTTATGTTTTACTTTATGGTACTACTGGCCTTCATTTGAAAGTCAGCTGATATAAAATGAGGTTAAGAGCTGGGGGACATTCAGCAAAGGTCAACAGGCTAAGGCTTAAAACCCTTGACACTTGATGTTGAGGACTAAGGCCTCTATCGACAGGTTGGGCACTTTACCCCTGCGCCACTACTGTACCCACAGACTCTATTTATGGAAATGCACAACAGCATCTCCACCTGGGAGAAGATTTTATATCTGGGTGGTAGAATCCATCATTTTATCCTGGACAGATTCCCATCTGCTAGTTTTGAGATAGAAGATGTTAACATCTTAAAGTCATCAGAGGAGTTTGCAAACCAGAACCTGAGATGTTTACCTCTCATGATGTTCAGAGGTTTGTTTGTTTTTTGTCAGATTTTTTTTTTTACCAGCTGCGAATGTTCCTTCATCATTTATTATACTTCTCTGTTGGTTTGGTTTCAGCTGGCCGTGTGATAAAGAAGCCAAAGCATGGTGATCGTCAACAGCTGCAGGAGGCAGCGATCCGGCTGCTGGATCAGCATCAGAACCTCCGCAGCCTCTTCCAGGAGCTGGAGGTGAGTTATGATCAGAGAATAGATTTGGGTATTTCCAACAGAAATGTGCCTCTTATTGGGAGACTGAGCAAAATTGGAGCAAAGAGTGACACCGATCAGGGACGATAGCCTGCATATTTTAGTTCCCACTCTGGTGGAAAAACACCTGAATCAAATGATGGTTAACTAACAGGCTTCTGCAGAACTTGATAACCAGCTGAGGAGGTGGTTGGACCTTTAAATCAGCCATGTTAGAGCAGAGGCTTTGAAAACAAGCAGAACAAGACGAGGTCCTCTGACACAAGATCAAGACTGGACCTTCTGAGACCACACTTAACGAGTCCTGGCTGACCAAGACTGAACCATCGTAAATTAATCAAATTAAATACTCTGTCGTGTTTATCCATGTTAAGGTCTGGCCAAACTAAATCTTTTTCTCCTCACCTATTGACTCAATCTTAATCCTTGATGGTGAACGTGAGGAAAAAAATGTACTTCTTGAGTGCTGAAATTTTTTAGTGCTGAGGATCATAATAAATAAATATATATATATATACATATATATAAGCGTGAAGCTTATAATAAGATGTAGGAAGACAAAAAAAACCATTTTTTTTATGAAAAGATGGACCTTTCTCTATTCCTATCAGTTCTGTGGTTTCATTCTATCTGTTTGATTAAGCTTCATGCCTGTGTTTGGAAAAGGCATCAAAAACTGGAAGCATTAAGGAGGAGAAACAGACAGCGGGAGGAGTTGGAAAAGAAAAACATCTTCTTGACAAAAAAAAAAAGATAACTGGTATATGCTCCTAAATGCAGTTTCCATGGCGTTTATTTCTTTTAATATGTGAAAAACACACCCGCATTGTACTTTAAGGACCCCATCTGTTCTGCAGTCTTATTAAAAAGTGGGAGACAGGTCCACTCTGTAGCCTCCTCTGCCACTTGGTGCAATGAAGGACAATGACTGGAAGTAAAAAAAAAACACAACTTTGGATTTTTTTTTTTCACTATAGTAGACAAGAAAATTAAGAAAAGCATAATTTAATAACTGTAAACTAATTATGGACATTCATTATTAACAGGACTATTTATCAAGTTTAGGAGGTGTTTTATTATGATTCATATGCTACGGGGGGCCTTGGTCTATGAACAGGAGAAAGGTTCACTAAAATATCGGGCCCCGAATGGCTATTGCACCGTCCCTCAGAATTTATGATCATAGGCAGTAATAACGTTGCTTTTGTTTTTTTCTGAGACAGCTGCTCCCTTTAAGTTGATTTTAAGTCACCTTTGGGTTTAGTTTTTATATTGTTCACAAAACCTTTAGAGTCCAGGAACTGAGCCCAGGAAAAATGTATCACATTTGCTCCCAAACACCCTGTCCTGCTAGACAATCACTAGCTGATTTCCTCTTCCTGCTGTAACATTTATATTCCTGATGTTTGCAGAACCAAGATCTAAGAAACTTGTTCTCCCCTCAGAACAGAGAGCAGAACCAGGCAGGGTTTGAGGCTAACGCCCATCACCTCTCAGGACAGCTGCTGGGTGAGTGATGACTTCTGAAAACCCTCAAAATATATTTACATTGATATTGTTCAATATCGATGTCTTTGTTTTCTTTCTTTCTTTCTTTCTTTCTTTCTTTCTTTCTTTCTTTCTTTCTTTCTTT
>JAUZNJ010043936.1:0-32989 GCA_034780135.1 Jordanella pulchra | reverse complement strand
TTTATCCCAACATTTTTCCAGAGTAAGACAAATCGCTATAAAACGACTCCAAATGAGTTTTACAAACGTTCCGAGCTCTTTAGAAGAGTTAATCAACGTTTCTTTTTTCTAAATGAAGCTCAGCTTACAAATAAATCTACATTCCAGATGCAAAACCTCCTCCAACTTCCTCCATTAATATATTATTAAACTTGGTTTAAGCAGCAGAGCAGTGGTGAAAGTTAGAGAGGGTGAACTTTGTTCAGTCCTTATGATCACTGAACATTGATAAAGACCTTTCTTTCTCAGTTCCTACCTGCTTGAACTGTTGTAGTTAAAGCTGCATCCAACTTCAGTTAAAACTAAACTACTCATAGAATCAAAACCGCTTCCATAACAACCCAATGGTTGCCGTAGTGATGTAAATAAGGCTGTATCTGTGTGAGCTTGAAGAAAACACAACCTCATATAAAGCTGAATTAGTTTGTCTTTTAATTAGTTTTATATTTTTAAACTGTTGTTTAATTATAGGTTAAATAAAAAGAATTATAAATGCTACGTTTTAAAAATAGTGCCCGGAATTTCTTAAATAACAATAGTAAAGTTTGATTTCTGATTTAATTTGTAAAAAAAAGAAAAAACTAGTTTATAGTTTATTTTGAAAGGGAAAATTATAAGTTTGCAACTGGAGTATTTAAATTCAAAGGCAAACTCTAAAAACTAAAACAAATATATATATATGTTTGAAAAAGCCTGATTATTCTTAAATGTAAATGACTAAGCATATAAATTAACGTACATTTAGCTCACTGTTTTTGTTGTATAAATTAAGATACAGTTTGCTCGTGCAACTTCCTGCAAACTATGCACGATACAACACCACATTGTTCTGACTACTAGATCTTTGACTTATATGAAGTTGTGACTTTTTTTAAACACAGCACCCTTTTGGTAATAAAGTAATAATTGAGCTCTTGGGCAGAAGAGAGGCGTCCTTACCCGCAGCACCAGCTTTCTTGGTCTGAGACCTTTCTTTCGAAAGCTCAGAGATCTGAGCTTCTCCTGACTGCAGGAAGAAAAGATGCAGAGTAGAGGTGGAGGTCAGCGAAAGAGAAATGACAGAAACCAAACTGTGAGGAAACAAAACAGAAACCAAAGTTGCTTCCATTATTACTCACTTCTCTTCGTAAGCTAGGACCAAGAGAGGGTCCAAAATGTTGTCCTCTGGTTCCCAAGTACTGTTCCTGCAAATACAAATAAACTTAATGATTATCAATCTCCATCCATATTTCTATGAATGACAAACATAGTGTATGACCGTCGCTAAACATATTCTCAAAAAGTTTCTAAGTATACGTCTGTGGATGACTCAAGGCTTACTCACTCTGGGGGCCATCCCTGCCATTTCAGTAGATACTCCACATGACCCTGAAGACAGAGAGGAGAGAGGCTGCATTAGAGGAGGGACAGCATTCAGTGAACCTACCATTTAAATGCATTCCTGTGTGCAGCGAACACCACTGCATGACAAATATGGTGGCTGTCGCTTTAAGTGCGGATGGAGGGAAGGAGGAGCATCAAGAGTGTCGGAATTAGAAAAGAATTGACTTCAAATATGTTCATTCATACTCAAACGTATCAAAATATGTAAAATTCTTGCAATAAATACAAACTAAATCATTTTTAGGATTCTAGTGCTATCAGGGCTCACGCATGTCAGCATAGCTCATCACTTACATCCTAACATTTGATTGGTTGAATCAACTTTAGAGTATTTGGAAGAGAAGGAGAGCTCTGCCCCTTTAACTCTACGTAATAAACCAGATACCTAAGATGATGCAGCACATGAAACTGCCTCATAGTGAAACATTACTATTGTTTTTTTGTACACATTTCTATTAATAAACTTTCTTTATACAATTATTTTATTAATAAAATTCACATAAGATCGTTTAAATTAACTTTGATCCATTTGAGTAATTAGGAGAACATTTATTCAGTAGTTATTTGTAAAACGGATTCGTTTTATATGTCGTTTTAACTATCGCACGTATATTTACATAATGAATAAATCTATAATATTATTTCCTTCGTGCAACATGGCAACCGATTGAAAAAATCCACAATTTATTTCCCCTTAAGTAATTTCGGTGTATGTGTTTTAAGTTTTTTAAAATTAAATAATAAAAACATCTTTATGAAAAAAAGAGCTATTTTTAATTGAACTGCGGCAGATTTGGACCTGCTCATAGGAAGACGAGCTTCGTAAACTTCTCTCTCCACGTTTGTTTCTTTCTGCAGGCTGACGTCAGTGACAGCGAGGCTGCATCGCAGCCAATCAGCGGCCCCGGGCTCGCATTGCGATGACGTGCACGTTCTACGAGCGCTGTTTCCACCATGCAGGGGCCACTTTCTAGAACATTACACCGGTGGCTTGGATAGGTGGGGCCACGCGGGAACATGTAAACAAGTAATGTTGCGCAACGTTCTCATCCGAAACTATTATCGGAGAGATGGTAGAAAAATAAATACAGCAATAATAATAATATATATATATATATACATATTAAAATAAAAATAATGCGCCAAAAAAATACAACTCATGTGAGATAGAAGCTATTCTCAAGCAATTAGAGAACAATATTGTGTTACAATATTAATAACAGAGGAATTGCTCACTATTTTCCACTTTAACGCATTTTTTTTAGAGGTCATGAGCGTTAAGACGAGCAGAGATCACTTGTAGCGCGGCGGGGTTAATAAAAGTCAGTCAGTATTCACAACACCTCTCCGTCGTAACTAAACAGGAGCAGCATCGCGCAGCGTTACACAGCAGCTCCAGCCCGCGCGCTGGCGTAAATAATATAAAGTGCGCAGCAGCCTGCTTGCTGTCCGCTTTAAAAGATACACACACCCCCTTTTTTTCCATTTTACTACAACTGCGTAGGCTCCCCAAAACATGGCCATGCCGCAGAAGCCAAGCCGCTGCTGAGCGGAGCTCTCCGGGGCTCAAACTGTGTGAAACTTTTGTCGCAGATGCATTGAATGCATTGGGTTTCATGTTTTCTCACCGTAGCGTTATAGTGTTGCTTATTACGGAAGGAAAGCCGTTAGAATATTAAGCTATATTTTATGTATATATATATATATAGATATAAAATATTTTTTTATTCCTGTTGGATTTTGTTTATAAGCAGATGTGTTCCTTACCTTTCTGATTCTTTTCTTTGTAATTGATTCAACGGCGAACACTTGCTCTCCTATTGATGACAGCTCCATCGCAGCGATCCAAACAGGACTCAACTGGATCTCTGCTTGTTTACTTCCCGAGCTGCAGGAGCAAAGTAGTAAAATTCGGGGGGAAAAGAAGGACGGACGGATTTTAAAACGAGAAAAAAGCAAACAGCTCGTCAAGTGTGTTTTTCCACGGCTGCCCCCCCGAGTGGACCAGTTTTTTTCCGCTGAGCTTGGTGCGCCTCCTCTCGTGCTGAAACTCCAGCTGCTCTCCTGCCTCACTTTTTAAAATCTGCGACACATCGACGCTGGACAGCGCGCTGCTTTAAAGCGGGCGCGCCCCCTTTTCAGTTGCGTGGAGGGCCAAGCCCCCAACGAGCGTGCCCGTGGAGACGAGAGCGCGCAAAGGATTTAGAGCAGAGTGCAGAGGAGGGACAGAGGATGAGGAGGGAGGAGGGTCACACGGACAAGGTTACAGAAATAATTTCCATTGTAAATGTTTATTTTATTTATTTTTTATTTTCACTGAATCATTATTTATTTTCATGATAAACGGAAGCTCTGCTGACATACATATTGCCTATTCTTCCTCCATGATACTCTCTAACGAGGGTTTAAACTTACGTTACTTTCACCTTCTGATAAGAATATCTAGAATAACTTCACTAAAAAAACCCCGAAGAAATCCAGCCTTTATTTTAGCAGTTTTTTTAATAAAAAGTAATAGATATCCTTTTTTATAAATTAAAATCGTCAGCTTAATAAATATTAGTAGCCCCCCTCCCCCCAAATTATCTTTGAAGTAACTTAATCATTTTTTGATTAATATGCTCCCCTGCCCCCTTTGTTCTCCTGGTCAGATGGTTTAAATCTTTAATTCAATTCAGTAAAAAAAATATATATATATATATATATATATTATTGACTCCTGGCGATAAATTAAGAAAAAATATTTTATTGATTTTTTTCCAATCCATTGATACCCATCTTGTCTAAATTATATATAATAACCACAGACTTAGCTTCTCCTTCATGCAAAGGTAACTAAATAAAATTCAAAATTTTAATACATATGCTTATAATGCCCCACCCCGATATTATCAATAGCCACCATATGAAACTAGGCAGGACAAAAACCCAAGTTTTATCTTGCTACCACAGCAGGATGGCAAAGGGAGGTAAAAGAAAAATGAAAAGAAGTCTGGAGAACTGCGACAAAGAGAGGCCTCTTGGGGTCACCAAGTGTCCGTACCAACCTTTGGAAGTTATTAGTACACAATCTCCAGAATTTTGGAGACTGCAAAACTTTACAGACTTTTAATGCATCTCTATGTTTGTTAAGATTCAAACTAAAAACTTAATTTAGATCTAATCATGATGGGTATGGAAAGAAAAATATGTGGAAAAGCATTTCACATCCACTGGTAAAAGGATTAGTGATGCTGTGGGCTTCCAGAAACCTTGTTAGACTCCATTGGGAAATTTGAGCCAGAGCTTGAGGTAATAACTGCAGTAGTACTAATAAAATAATAATAATCTTAATAAGAGATGCAAATAAGTATGACCACCATTGTATATTGATGGTAATATATAATGTGTGCCAGATATAGAATAAGATAAAGAAATATTTTTCAGCCTGATCTGCCCTAATAGAAGACTTTTCCACAAAAAAGAAGGTAAAACTTCTTTACTGAGTCTCTAAAGTGAGGCTTATTTTAGCTCCGTGTTTAGTATACAGACAAGAAGAGTCAGTTTTTACTTTGAACCCTGAATCAGAAACACACAAAGATTATTTATACATACTAATCCTTTAAAATCGAGAAGAAGTAGATCTTATCCCATCCTTACTTCAAAAGCTGATCAGTAAGCAATGTGAGACGGCATAGTTAAAACGACGTCCTCGCTGAACTTGTCAGTGAAACAGTGAGCTCATGTATTTTTATGTAACAGAAGTAAAGCCAGAAAAGATCAGAATCTGCAATTGAGATGACAGCCCCGCCTCACTTCTTCAGTTTGATCCAAATATGGAACCAAATCACAGGGAAAAAGATGACCGAAACTCTCCAATATAACCCAGCTGCTGATATGAAATCCTGGATTCAGAGGCGGGCTACGATGAGGACTGCTTTTCACAGATACTTGTCCAACTTCATAACTGCTGTCTTCCTCATCCAGTCCCTGGGAAGTATACAATGAAGGCAGTGCAGTAAAAACGACACCCAGTCTTGTTATCTGTTATTGGGGCTTCTGTGGATCACTTTATCATAAACTGTTCAGTGACTCCCCACACGCGTGCGGTTTGTTGCCCGCTTCTTATGGTTCACGGCCTCTTTGCACCTGGAAACCTCCTCACTTACAGGCACTAGATGCCATGGTAACCGTTGTTATGGAGACTGCAGGAAAGCAGAGTGATGAGGATGACGCAGCAGGAAGAGTCGTTGAAACAGCTAAGGAGCTGAAAATGGATTTATTGACCTCTGACCTCCCTAGATTTGCTCCTGTCTGATTGGGAATACTATGACGACATATCTAGATCCATATTTCAGTCACTTGGTGTATGAAGGTGTCTCCAACTTCAACCCGAACTAATGGTGTCTTCAGCGAAAAGCGTTTTCGAACTGCTTCTATTCTGTTCATTTGTCTTCATCACTTGCACCACAGTTTGAAATGTGAGGGATGCATAAACAAAGTGAAGCCCGATGACCTCACCATGACATCATCCGGGTTGTTTTGGAAACAAACCAACCAAGGATTAAGATGAATTTTAAACATGTTTTGGCAGACTGGTAATTGAAACCACTGAG
This sequence comes from Jordanella pulchra, assembly GCA_034780135.1. Lineage (NCBI taxonomy): Eukaryota > Metazoa > Chordata > Actinopteri > Cyprinodontiformes > Cyprinodontidae > Jordanella > Jordanella pulchra. Next base: position 26,972 of record JAUZNJ010043936.1, on the reverse strand, counting down.
TCAAATCTATGCATCAAATACATAGAACCTCAGCTACAGATATTTAAAAGTCCTTTAGGAAGTTTTAAAACAAACTAAACATTTCTTTGTGGCCCTGAACTAACCTTTGTCATGTTTCTGGTTGGCTATATGGCCTCCAGTCCTCATAGAAATGATATGACTCTTGTAAAGTGGTTGGTTTCCTAAGTTTGAGAATTCTAGAAGCTTCATATTAGCTTAATTTATTCTTTTTAAAACCATTTCTGATGAGTATTTCAGATTTCTGTCTGGATAGAATGACAAACTATTTGGGTTTCAACCATCTTACTCAAATTACCGGCAGCAGAAATGGAAAAATGGTCACAAACAAACCAGGAACCAAAGATAAATAATACAATATTTTACGGATTTGTTTGGATGATAATGCAATATTTGCCAATATCACAAGATCAGCCATGATGCAAATAATGTGATGCAATGTTGTATACCAATCTTAATACAATTATTGACATTTATATCAACTCACAGAAACCTGGCAAAGGAACAATAAAAACAGACTGCCTCTTCACATTCTGACCAATGCGTCTGGAGCTAATGTATCATTCTAGAAATGATGATGTAAAGCTATATTTCAATACCTTCATTTTGTATTAATGTCATTGAAATGTTTATTTTAAAATTCATATATAAATATATGTATGCATTGTTACATCCCTATCAGGAACCACATCTGGCATGCATGGTGGCGGTAGGATCATGCTAAGGGTTTTGAACTGCCAGCTGTATCAGTGCATCGCATAAGACAATTTGAATCATTAAGCTGAAGCCCTGTTTCCAAATTCCCCTTAAGCACGAAGGCAGTTTAATATTCCAACAGGACAAAGATCCCAAATATCAAAACTGGGTTTAGTACGAATAAACCAGGCTGGGATTGGGTGTCTGGAAAGGCTCAGACTCCAAATGTGTGGAACAAGTTTCTGTGAAAGGAAATGAACAAACACCCTGAGAAGTGAAGATATATTCACTGTAATACCTGAGGGACATGGAGGTTTCTTCAAATGTTAGTTGGATCATTTTACTTTTTAGAGGGAACAATCAAACATATCTTAAAAAAATGATTTTTTTAAAGTTAACTGATAATAATATGGAAAACCCTTAATCAGTCAGTTTTCTCCACATTAGATCAGGTGTGATGGTGTCCAGATCTGAAACTGAAGCATAAAGTAAAAACTAAAACAAGAGGAGTCATTCCAGTAGTTCCTATCTGGACGTACGGGAAATGAACTGCTGCACTCTGGGATGTTTTTCCGCCCCCCTGCTCTTCCTATAGTCACCCTACAGGGATGCAGCGCTTGTTTTTCCCGTAAGTGGAAGCTTACTGCCCACAATTCAGAGGAAAGACACGACCCATCACATGACTTGTTATCTGCCTGGATACTCCTGTAATCATGGAGCTAGGAGCGAGAAGAAAAAGAAAGGAAGAAAAAAAGGAGGAGGGATCGCAGAGCTCGCTCCCTCCCACGTGTTATGACTCACACATGAGTCACCAAACGTGCCAGTAAAGCGATCACTGCGTCTTCTCTGGAATACCAACACACACAAATACAGACTGCGACTACAAAAAAGATGGAAACATAGGGGTAACTTACGACCTTCTACCGGGAAGCTTTTATTTCCCTTCATTTCTGCACTGATCCCTGCAGGGCTTCCACTGAAATAGGTTCTCGGGTAAACTGGGGCCGGAATCGTTTCTGGGAATATTGTATATTTCCAACTATTGCCAGATGATGCAGAACTTGTACAACTTTCTAACATTTGAACATCGAAACTTAACCTAAATGTGTTTTATTTCGTATTTGTCAATGACTGCAGTAACAGCTGAACTTTGCACTTGCAAACACGGATGGCATTGTTATTGTTTATCCAAAACAGCTTAAGCTCAGTGAGCTTCAAGTCTGGGCATAGAGTCTCGATTGTATCAAGATCCTGGACTTTGACTAGGCCAAGACTCTTTAGCCCCTCTACCATGGCTCTTAATAGGGGCTAAAATATATATAAATAAGCCAACTAATGGTACTGAATATAGTATAATTACAAATACAAGTCTTAGAAGCTCTAGCAGGTTTCCTAAGCAGAGTTTGAATTATAATCTGACAAATGATCAGCAATGTTTTTAGGTCTATTTTTCCTATTATCTCCTTTTTGCTCTTTATTTTTTACACATCAGATAATATCTTACGGAAGAAAATCCACACCCTCTCATGTTTTAAAACTTAAAAGAACCCCCCTAAAAACTGTTGGCTGTTTAAAATAGCAACAGATTTCATACAGCAAGGTAATTTAAGTTTATTTTATTTTTTTTAATTAAAAGATGATGTATCTGCACCTGTACAAAAACAACTTTTCAGCTTGATTTTTTTGGGGGTGGAGGGGCTCTTTGGATTTTTAAGGTTGCAGACCTCTGGACTAGGCCAACCTGACACACAGCTGCATATGGAGCTCTTGTTGTAGGGTCATTGAAGTAGGTCATTTACATCGTTCAACATTTGTTTTTTTAGGATGAAGTTAAGTCCAAAAATATTCATGCACACTGCAGTCTGAAACCCATTTTTTCACTAAAGGAAGCATGAATTTGTGTAATTTGATTGGGTATAATTCAGTAGAAATATTTTCATTGGCATTACCATAATCAAACTCTTCCTATAGCTCCCTGCCATTGTTTTTGTGTCTTTCTTCTCATATTTTGTTGACTGAACTCCATGGAATCACCCTAATCTACAGCTACCTGCACATCCTCTATCAGATAAAATCTATTTTGAGAGAGCACCATCTTCCACATGCATGCTCTGTCCCCTACATGGCTTGTGTCATAGATAAAACCAGAAAAACTTTTTGAAGAATGCTCCTACTTTAAAGGGCCAGTCAACAAATTCTTCCACCTGAGCCATGGATATTTCTTACCAGGATGGTTTCAAATGGACTTAACAGTGATCTGGAAATTATATCATAACTTAAATCTGCTTCTCTTCCAAAACTTCACAGATATTCTGTAACAAACGTCTGAGGCCTCTTAAGAGGAGTGGGATAACAATGATGAGATAGTAAATACAGGAGGACTCTATTTACTAATTACAGGACTTATGAAGGGAGGAAGATGCAGTGGATGTTATCAGAGTCAAACCCTTCTCCTCTTTCATCAAAACATCTCTTTTCCTTATAATCTGTTTAGTCACAATAGCCCCCAATTAAAACAGATGGGATGGTTTATAGGGTGACAAAAGGTGAGAATACATTCAAGAAGGATGAAGACCTCTGGAAAACAACATGGAGTTTAACCCCTTTAATGCCGATTGTTGCAAATATGCAACAAACTGTTTCCCTCAAACAAAATAGCTTGTAGAGCTGCAACTAATGATTATTTTGATTATTAGTCGAGTAATAATCAGATTTTAAAAGGTTCCTTAAAGATTATTTTTACAAAATCAAACCAGATGAAGACACTTTAGTTGGTATAATTATAAAATAGTGGTATAATTACTGCTCTAAGTGGGTTGGTCTGACAGCTAAAGGCATATTCTACAGTATACTCCAGTTTACAATGAATTAATTACTAAATTAGTTGACAATTATTTGTTTGAGCCCTATTATTTGTTCCCTCAGTGTCGGTTATTTCACATTCAATGCAGACCTTGAAACCTTCAGCAAGTACCTGTTTCTGGTATGACTGGTCCCTGCTGTAGTATGTCGTCATCGTTGTCAAATCTGCAACTTAAATAACTTTCCATGGTTTTTTTTGTACAGTAGTTAAAATAAAAATCTCAGTTTACACATAAAAATATCTGCATTTATATAGGTTAAGGCATCAAGGGGTTAAGGTTGTTTTTTTTTTCCTGGGAATTTTCAGAACAATCAGCTAGTGTCAAAAAAAAAAAAAAAAAGCCCAACTCCAACTTGATTAGTGTCACGGGGAGAGCTGACAGATGATCTTGGGCTTTTGTCGCATTTACCAAGGATCAACAACAGAACCGAAACCAAAACCAGAGCAAACAGAAAGGAAAAGCAGCACAGACTCAAAACACAAGTTAGATGTTCAAAACAAAGAGTGAAAAGTTTATTAGCAGCAACCAGGGTAAATATAAAACAAATATGTTCATTTTTATGCATCATGTTTTAATAAAACTCTACAGACATCAGCTTAACAATAAAACAATAAAACGTCTTCCTGCTTTGCAGTGAAATGTCCTTAAAAATAAGCAATCAGCTGATATAAACTAATATTAACAATCACACTTTAGTTGTGTTGTGACCTGCCGGTTAAACATGTCTGGATGTGATAACAGAAGAATCCTCTGATCCAAGGCCAGCAGAGCAGATGATCAATTAACTTGTTAAGCATCTTCTGAGTTACCGTGGTTACCAACACCTACAAGTTTTTTTAAAGCAGTCCAACACCTCGATGTGTGCTGCTGCTGCGCCTCTCCCTGGGTTTTTTTTTCTCTCTCCCTCCAGCAGTGAAAGAGTACATGTTGAAATAAACTGTTTGCTATTAGAAAGCAGGAGAACCAGAGCAGCCTAATTCCTCTTTTCAGAAAGAGTTCAATGTGGATCTATTTCAGGTCTGAGCTTTGCTCCTCGGAAGGTTAACTTCCACCTCTGTTTTTTCCCTCCAGGGGAGAGAAGCTCTGAGCGAAGCTCAGATCACATCAGAGAACTTTACTTTCTCTTTCTCTGCGATTGTTGATGCCCAAACCAGTCTTCACATTCCTTTCTCCGACACACAATGATCAGAAAGCGAAAATCCGTTTACAGCCGTTGGTCCTGCAGTCAGACCTGTTTTTACTTGACAGGTAGAGCTGCAGCAGAGAGGCTCCTGATGACTGTACTCAGTGTCACCGCTGAGGACAGGTGACCCGGGTGTGTCCCGGCATGTGGCAGATCCCGCAGTTGCGAGGTTTCTTTACGGCGGGGGGTCTGTTGGCAGCGCCCTCTCCCATCGTCTTCCTCCCCTTCTTTCCTCCGTCTCTGCTGGCGTTAAACCCTCCACCGAAAGCACCTTAGATAAGGTGAACAAAAACCATGTTTTCATTTATCTTCCACTACAACATTTCATCTGCTTTATGACGATCTGTTAGATCAAATCTCAGGATTAATTGCAGTTTGTAGCAGAAAAGTGATCTTATCTGAAAACCTTTAAGGTTTTTTTTAATAAGACTGGTTTTAGTTTCAGTTTTACTCACAGGGAGATTTTAGGCTTAATCATTGCATCGTTTAAAATAACAGAACAGAGCTGCAGATTAACTGTTTGTGTGTGAGCCTTGCCTGCTGGAGGTGCGTTCTCATCAGCCCACTGGAAGAAGCCACACTGCTGGTCTCTGGGCTTCCCACAGGTGTGGAACATGCGGCCCTTGTTGGGGCCGTCCTTCTGCACCGTGCGAGTCACCGCCGCTTCATTACAGTTGCACATGGTCTGCCCCACATGTCCCCCTAAGCCCGAATTGTTCCCTGCGCTGCCCCCTGACGGGTTCCCGAACCCTAACGAGGGCCTTGCAGGCTGAGGGGCCCTCTGAGTGGACAGCGGGGGCCCTCTGTTCTGCTGACTTGGCTGATCCGCCCACAGGAAGAAGTTGCAGGTGCCGGAGTTGCACTTGTAGAACTGACGGCCCTGGTTAGGACCGTCTTTACGCACGGTCAGGAGGAGAGCGTCCTGACCGCAGTTGCAGACGATGGCGTCGCCGCTGCCGCCCGGTGGGGGTTGGGGCTGTGGGGTCCACGCAGGAACAGGAGGAGGGGACGGTCGACGGTTGGAGGTTGGAGGTCGGGGTGGCTGTGGTCTTGGGGGCCTCGGAGGATCATCGCCTCCTCCACCATTCCTCCCAGAAGCATCCCCCGGTCCTCTGCTTCCTCCTCCTCCACCTCCTCGGAGGTATTTGAGGTCCAGTACCTCTCTGAGGGTCTCATCGCAGCCACCGATGCAGCCCACAAATTCCAGAGGCATCATGGGAGGCAGGGTGCCTCTGCGGAACTTAAACTTCAGCCTGAAAAAGATGCAGATTTAGAGGTTTACAGAATTTAGCCCACAAGAAGGAAAAAATAGCTGTCTGGAAAAGCCATTTCAAGAGATTAGCTCTCCTTAGTTACAAAGCATACTTGGTTCTTTAACTCAGGAGACGCCTGTTAGCTTATAGATGCTAACCTAAAGACTGACATTTTATCCATCCCTCATTGTTGAAAAGCTTAAACACAAAAAGATTAATTAGAGTCTGAAGAGCACATTTTTTTCCAACAAATTTCCTGATTGGGTTTAGGACTGGACTTTGACTAGGCCATTCTAGTAAACGGATAATTAGCTGTGGCTGGATGTTTAGGGTCGAAGCTGAACCTCTGCCTATAGCAGGTTTTTCTCCCAGGATCAGCCTCTATTTACCTCCATCCACGTTCCCATAAACCTGGACTCTGACTGGTTGTTTGTTTCCCACAGAATGATGCTGCCAGTGCCATGCTTCACTGAGGGTTTTGTGTGTACAGTTTCTTCCAGTCGTAGATCATATTTAGATCGAGACGTTAACTGTTGTTGTTATCAGACCACAGATATTTGACCTCCTTATGGTTTTATTTTTCTTTTGGAAACTGCTGAGATCTTCATAGAACATCTGGATTTACAGAAGAGGGTTCACACAGCTGGAATATATTAACTAATTAGGTTTTAAAGATAACCGGTTAATCTGGACTTTACTGGGGGCATGTCAGAGCAGAGTAAAATTTAATGCACTCCACACTTTTCAGATTTGTTACAGAAAAAAAGATTTTAATTCAATTTAATAACTTATTTCTCTAAGGTAGAACCACGGTTCAGTCCAGACACTCGCTGCTGAAGTTGAGGAAAAATGTTGCTTTAACAACTAAATGCTGAAGCTCAACTTTGAGCTGTAAGGCCCGGTTGCTACGGTAACGTGAGCTGGTGTGGAGCTCTTTGGCGCCCTATATTTGGACTGAGCTGAGGCCAGTGCTCAGGGGGTTAACGCCTACTGGTGTAAACAAGAGTTTAAAGGGATTTCTTGAACCAAACCGAAGCAGTCGAGCCTCCGCTGTTTGTTGTCGTCGCTGCTGCTCAGAGGGAAATGAAGATGCTCCATGAAAGAGTCCCTCCTAAGAGACCTTTCTGCAGCACATTAGCATAGCTCCTGTAGCCCAGGATCACACCAAGTGGGAAACGATGAGTAAGCTGTGTTTACGTCAGAAGTTGGAGGAGGCATAATCTAAAAAGCTCTCGATAGGAAACTTTTCAAAGTATTTGGATTAAAACTGTAAGCTAATGTAAGTAAGTGATGTAAAGATGGATTTGCCTGGTGACTTTCAGGCCTGTAGATTCAAGAAATCACCTAAGACCCTGTCTGACGACATGAAGTAGGCTGAATGATCTATTGTCTGATGATCAGGAGATGCTTTTCACTCTCATACACTGATCTGAATTCAATAACAGATGAAAAAACAGAGTCACTACCATCTGTTAGTCAAGAAAGGCTTTCGAAAGCTCTGTCCAGGCCTTCAGTGAACCACATGAGAGCCATCATCTACATGAAACCTGATGAAACCGAGGCGATGCTTTCTAGGAGTGGAAGGCTTCTGAAATTACATTAAAAAGGCGTCAGTGACTCGTCCTGGAGGTCATAAAGAACAGAAAATATCTGAAGTCAACAGGGGAGTTCAAAGGGGATAAAACACGGCTGAAGAAAATGACACAATGCCACATGTCCTATTTGATAAAAAAAATCAGAACTAAACAACTGATGGGTCGACGCAGGTTTTCTCATTTCTGAAAATCAGCCACTGCTCTAAAGGTTTCCTTTATCTTTGACAACACTACTTCATGTAAAGCAGTTTGTATTGGTTTGTTCGATGTTCTCCAGTAAAATAAGACCAAAAACATGAAGGTGTATTGTGACCTTAAACACTTAACAGTTATAAAAAACAAAACAAAAAGGAAGCTGGCAGATCAGCCTTTTAAACCTGTTAAATGGACGCATAGGGTGCTTCCACATATGCAGCCACCTGCTGCCACAACAAATATTCTCATTAGACATTTTTATCTAAAGGTCTGATTACATTTGGCGTAAAACTGAGAGAACAAAGTGGGGCGTCAGCCGGAAAATAAATATCCTGACTGAAAATATCCAGTCATCAGTTTATGAGTCCACCTCTCAACTGCTTTAGAAAAAAGGTTTCAGAATGGCCTAGTTAAAGCCTAGACTTTAGTCCGATTGGATTCCTGTGACATGCCGTTTAACAGCCTCTAAAACCTTCCGACAGGATGTGAAATAAAACACACCTGGTGGCAGATGTGACCCCATGTAAAGTTAATTTAATACAGAATTAAACAAAGCAAGGGTCAGATTTTACAGTGACATGTAAGTGTGGTAAAAACAGAAGAAATGAGTAAGGGCAGCATTCATAAGGAACCTAGCTAGTGGACATGTGATCACATTTGAGTATTTCCCCCACTTATATCATCATAACCCAAATGGTGTTTTTTTTACTACTGATCACTGCTCCCACTAGTATCTACCAACTGTCTTTGATTTATCAGCCACTTTGCATTTTATACAGGAGAATCAATCTTTGGTACGGTAGTGATGGAAGATGGGGGTTTTAGTTTTGAATCATTCATTTTTTACTTAAAAACGAGCCAGTTGAAGGAGAATGTGCTGATTCAGTTTTCTCATCGATGAATTTGTTTATCTCTAAGGTAATCTGCTCGCTTTTTTTTTGTTTATTTTAGGTATTTGATAAAAAAAAACCCAAAACAAACTGGACTTCCCTGGCTGTTGGGATTTTAGTCCAACAGGGAGTCGGGGACATCCCCATGTTACACAAATAAACAATCACACTTTCCCCTGCGATGGTAGAGTGAAGGACAAACAGCACCAAGAAAACCCCCTCCATGTTTTGGACATTAAAACCAATCGAGTGACAGATCCAATTATTAAAAAACAACTTTCTGAAACCAGGAGCTGTTGTGAACTTATCTGTGTTTTTTTTTTTTTTTATTCTTTAAAGACATTTATGATGGAGTGAAGATCCTAAACTAAACGTATTGTTGGAAACTAATCCTCGCCATTTTAACAAAGTAAAAATAAAGAAATAAAGCCGGGCAGGATTTCAATACTCACATGTGGACGGGGCTTGGCTGACATGTGGGACAAACGCCGTCATCCCTGCTGACCTCTAGCACCACGTCTGGGAACCACACCGCTGTCTTACAGGCTGGGTAGCCGACACAGGTCAGGAACTTACTGCAGGTAGAGACACAGAGCAGGTAGGACAGATAAAATCAGCTCATCTATCAATGGATCATGATCAGTCTACTTAGATATATAATCCAGATCATTTAAAATCCAAACACACATTTCCTATTTCTTTAAATGTAGTTTTTTTTTTATTACTTTGAAAAAGAAAAAAAAACATGATTATCTTTCATCCCCGTTTGATAAGAAAATACGTTTTGTTGGTGTTTATATTCAAAAGCTGCAATGTTAAAGATGCTTTGCTGCACGTAGTAAAACTAACTTTTTGTTTTTTTCCATTTGAAGATGTGATAAACTATAAAATTTTTGTTGAATTTCCCTATAAATATTACTGCTATCGCTTTATAAGCCTTTTAACTTTTATTTCTTAGGAGTCAGATGGTGAAAAGTTCAGGTATATTTTATTTAGTTTAGGAAAAACAAACAATACAGATTCATTCACTGAATGATTGTTAATTGAGTTAATTGAACTAAAGCATAATAATTATCCATGGCCTGAACATTTTCCCAGATTTCAACCACACACTTCACTGGGTTTTATGTCCTGGAGATCACAGCAAACAGATGTGCAGCCAAAGGCACAGAATAGCTGGAAGTTTGTTTTTTTCAATATGAAAATCTGAAAAGTGCGTCATGTTTTTATAATCAACACCTGCACTCTAAATAAAAGTATAACCAGTTACTACATAGCTGAAAAAAAAGAGTGAGGCTGAGCTTTTTGACCTACATGTAAAACTCTTCTTTTGAAAAATCAATGTTCCACAGCACCTTGGGCACAACCCATAGAAAAACATGGTGGTGGCAGCATCATGCTTTGGAGATGTTCTCATTCAGCATCAAAACACTGGAAACTGGAGGAGAGATTCATCTTCCATGACGTAAAAGACATTAAACACACAACCAGAGCTACGTTGGAATGGTTTGAGCCAAAGAAAATTCCTGTTTTAGAGTGACCTAGTCAAAGTCTGGACCAAAACTTATTCAGAATTTGTGTTTAAAATTGTGTTTATAAAATCTGAGTTCAACTAAATGGCGGAAACATACTAAGATCTTGATTGGTAGCTTTACAAAGCTGATAGACACATAATCCCAGACCTCCAGCTGCAGTTAAAGGTGCTTCTATGTTTGGTAGTAGTATTGAATCATACAGGCTAAATACAGATTTTCTATTAGTAGGCTGTACATATTTTCAAAGATAGTTAATTGATCAATTAACTAAAGTAAAAGTTAGAACCAAAGCAGACGTAAAATCAGCAGCCTCTGGAGGAAGATTGATAAAAAGGAATCTAACTTATGATTCAGTGTCAGATGAGGTAGCTCATCCTGTTCTGTCTCCGTTCTCACCTGTTTCCCTCCCTCTTCTTCTTCAGCACCATGTCCCGACCACAGTTGGGACACTTCCTCACCGGCAGCGGGATCTCCATGTCCTGCTGCTCCACTTCAGGGATCTCATGAGCTGCACCCAGGTACGGCGACAGGGCTTCATCTAACCTGAGGCAGTAACAGGAATGACTCGTCGGTAGAGGGATGCGGATCTACTCCGCTGCTGCGAATCTTCCGATGAGATCATAATACAATTCAGTGAGACTAACTTCTTTGCTTTCCTCACTGACTCTATGAAGACTGTTTTGTATTTCTGGATGTGATGCTGCAACACGCTCTGCTTGTCCTTCCTCCCCTCAGACACCAGCTTGAGGTCGGCCTCCAGCTCGGCACGGAGGTTCGGTTTTGACATCTCGTAGCCCATGGAGTTATAACCTGAACTCAGAAAGCCCACAACATGTTCAGGATGTAACAGTTCCAACAGCAGACCTCTTTGATCTGGAATGTGTGTGCAGATACCTTCCACTAGCCCCATGCCGAGCTCTCCTGGGAGAAACCTCTGGTCCGCAGTCAAACCAACATACATGCGACTCTTAATGGTCTCGATATGATCCGCGTGGGTGGCGTCGGTACCTGTAATGCACCGTGTTGAATATGAAATATCAAACAAGATCCATGTTGACTCAGTAGCTGCTTTAAAGTTTAGGATGTCAATTCCTTGTAAGTTTTTCCAACCATAGAAAGTTCCCGTTATAATCCTTAATGTTTAGCGGTGTCTCTTTTCTGGACGAAGCCACAGACCGACCTGTAGCTGCCAATAACTCTGGGTACTTTTTGTTTTCCTGTCCAGTAGGAAATACTCTGGGCTTCTTTTCATCACAATATATACAACTTAGAAAACATTATTATTGCTATAAATATGAAATTAATTAAGAAAGTTAGAAAAAGTTTTCCAAAGACCAGAACCAGAAGTAAGTGACTCAGAAATGCAGCAAGTTGATAAATATCACTAGATGGCGTTACATCTTTACTGAGGATTTGATTCATTATATATCTATTTTTTTAGGGGTTATGACTTTCTCAACTGCTGAAAGGCGTGAAGGTGACATGTTAGATAATGAGTCCTTAAAAAAAAGATACGTAATAAAGATGGCTGTTATTAGTATAGATTCATACAAAAAAAAAAAAAAAGAAAAATGCAGCGTTATTAAAGAGTGTTTTTCTCGGTATTTAACAGAAACTGTTCTTTACTGTTTTACGGGCGTTGTTTGTTTCTACACCCTTGAACCCAACAATGCACAACCACCAGTTCTTTTATGAGGAAAACTTAAGCTGAAAGCAGCGACCGGGCTCTTTATACTATCACAATGGTGCTGTAGTAGATCAGACATGACGTCACATGTTGCTACTTTTAACTCTATCTTTAGAGTCCCTACACTCTTTTAAAAAACAAAAAAGTCTAGACATCACTAAGTTTAAATTTCCAAAGTTTTTAAAAATCTAGAAACATCTAACCTGAAGGTATTGTTTCAACACTTGACCATATGTTTATGGTAGATATTTGTACAGTGGTGAGGCTTTAAGTAAAAACCAAAGACTCTAAGGAGATGGACAGATAAACCACTTGGATAAAAAGATTCATTTTTGTTTGTATTTTGTGAGACCAAGAAACTGCCTCTAATCATAATCCATACCTCGCCAAATTTTGTGAAAGCCTTCTCTCTTCTACATGTGCTTGTTTTAGTAGAGTTTCTTTCCTTAATAAAGTCACTGATTGTGCTATTTGCTCCATTAACTATATATACTTGCTTTGCTGCACAGAAAGTATGCCTGCCAAGTGTTCATGTTTAACCATGTCTCCTAAAAAAAGGGTAATCCAAAAACTCTCTGTCTTTCCTTCTCACAGAAAATGGTCAGAGTACTTTCAGGATCTGTTTAGCAGCGTCTCTGTCCACAACAAAGTCACTGATGGAGTTTTTGCATCTACTAACAATGTGTAGTCCTTTGTCTCGTTTCTTCTGTATGTAATTATTGCAGCTGTAAAGCAAAAGCTCTGTCTTTGTTTTTATCTCCTAGATAAAGAACTATCAAACCTTTCTTTTGTGTTTGGGCTTTCCCTGACCAACCATTACTAGAGCCACTGTGTCCTCTTTGTTTTTCTTTCTATGGAAAGTACAGCGGTCTCAGTATTGCTGCGTATTTCCTGGACCAAGTCAGTGTTGATCCTATTCCTGTTACTCTTTGTTCTTCTGTCCCTCAGCGATTACCCATGAGTGCTCTTTGTAGGGTGATGTGGTCACTTGTTTAAAATGTTTCAACTTGTAACCTTTGGAAAACCACTAATCTCGTAGTCTATTCTGGTTGCTTCAAACTGGCTTTTTATGTGCTTTAAAGCAAGTTTTTGCATCTTTTTTTTTTTAACTTGTGACAGAAAAAAGAAAAAGTCCCAAAGTAATACAACGTTCAGATTTGAGGAACGCATTTATAAATGCAGATCACACAAATGTTTGTCTTTGAGCTTTAAAGTTTACCGATGCCGTGCTTTTCCATCAGAGATATGAGGTCGGCTTCGGTAAGCAGCTGAGGCGGACTCGTCTGTCCGTCCACCATCTCGATAGCAGAAGGCTGGAACTGGGAGCCCTGCTCATACACTGGTATCAACTAAAAACACACATTGTCCAGAATCAGACAAATACAAGAGGAAGTTATCAATAATGAATCATCTGTATTTTCAACACAAACGCATCAACAGTTATGTCATCATCAAAGGTAATCCGTACTTTTGTACTCCAACGCTCGTAGGGATAAACATCCAGGTAATTCCTTGCAATAATCATGAGTCCAGATGTGGAGAACTTTTCTTGTGCAATTTCTATGTCCACCACGGTCTCCTGTCCCAAAGCATCCTGGGATACGCAAGCCAGGAAGTGCCTGACTATGAACTCATAGACGCGTCCCTCGTTACCCTGTAAAAAGGAACACAATCAACTTTCTACACGTATTCCATTTTTACCGAGATGGTAAAATTTATTGTTGTAAAATCTGGACTGGAGGGATGATTAAAAACAGTTTGTGATCTTAGATCCATTTTTTTTTTTGTAAAGGTTCAAGCTATAATATCACATGGCAAATCAAAGAGAAAAGATGTTATCTGGTATCAAAATGATTTAAAACGAATTTTAAGTTAAGGATTTACTTTTGCTGAACATAAAGTAAAGTCAAAATATAAAACTTGAATTAATAAACTTTATCTCTAGGTTTTTTTGCGATCAATTCTAAACTGATCCTATTCAAAAAACAATACAGTTTATTACTTTTGTTAAAAGGTTTTCCCAATTTAATAAACCCAGCTGATTGAAATTGAATTGATAACGGACATTACAGGGATGGGTTAACGAAACCCGGAATCAGAACAGCCCCAGGGTCGGGTCTGGTGGTGTTATCAAGGTTGCATTTAACCTCTCAGGCTCCAGCTTAAACTACACTGCATCACCTCCTCAAGAAACACACTGAGGGAACTGATGAGACGGGCCGGCGTTCTGCTTTCACACGTTTCCCTGCCTTGCTGTTATCCAACACTCTTGCAAGCCATTTGGCTTTCAGTCCCCTCCAGAGATTTATCTCTCTAAAAGCAACTAGAGGTGAGTTTTTGTGTGTTTTTTCAGACCTTGGCAACAAGTTAACTACCTTCAGCGAGCAGTGAGTGCAGCTGTGAGTCCTCCTGCTTTAAAAACGCTGAAAGCTGGTAAATAAGTTCGTCTTTGTTCTGTTTAGCCATTTAAAATAATTAACATAAGAGTAAAACCGTCAATCTTGATTGATGTTTGACATGTCGCTAAGGTTTGTGCAGCCACATTATGTCATTTTAGCTTATGCCCCTCTAGAATTTCCACACTGTGCATCTTGGAAAATTTGTAACCACATGGACAGAAGACATGGTGGATAAACAACAACCCCTACTGGTGAGGGTTTAATCGTCACAATCAAAAAATTGTGCAAATCTCTTTAATAGAAAATTACCGTCACTCCTGGATGACACAAAGAGGCTTTGAAAGAAACTAGAAAGAACAGAGTTTTCTACTTTATCAAGTATTTTGCTGTTGGAAGCTAGTGGTTTGTGATGTATGCAGAATATTAGGTTCAAGTGGAAAAGCCAAATGGAGCATAAAAGCTGAAGACGTTGTGTCCGTCTGTCTCATTTTAGGTGCAGAACGTTGGAGCATTTATTCCACCAGAGAGAACAAAACTGGATGTAAATAAAAGGCAAACATGATCCTTTTTTCCTCTGAAGCTGTTGAACTTAAATAGATCCCTCTCATTCATTCACCGCATCCACTGGGTCTGCCTCTGCTTTATTTTGGTCAAATTTGATAATATATAACAAAAGTGATTTATGCAGTTTTGCTTCTGGTAAAATATTATCAAATACCTGAAATTCTTTTATAAAGTTTATTTTTCTTTTGTTTATTTTAAGTGTATTTTGGGTGCTTTTAATCACGTTTTGTCTCACCAGTGTTGATTAAAGCGAGAACAAATATGTCATTTATAATGACGTTATCTTGTGACTTCTACACCCATGCAATATGTAACTGCATGTTAAATATGGGGCTTCTACACAACAAATGCAAAAGGGAAATGTTGTCCGTTTTGGGCAAATTATTAAGTCTATGTATAAAAAGTTATTCATATATGCTTTATATTGTTTTATTTATATAAAAAGTTTTTTATTTAGTACTTTTAACTTATTTAGTGTGCTTTTGTTCCAAAGGATTAGAAGTTTTGATCTTTATTTGTTTTTATTTACCCTCTTGTTGAGCTAAAAAACATAAAGGGTATAGCTTAGATTAGCAGTGTCAATGAATCCTTAACCAAACCCATTCATTGCTAACGTTGTGTAGCTAACACTGTTGTGTTTAATAACTGAAAAACAAACAAAATGACATAAACTCTTTTACACCTGTAATGTTAACAGTCCGTTTGGTCCCTTTCCTCTTTATTTAACAATAAATCTGTCAAAAAAAAATAGTGATGTGTGAAATATTTTACAAGTTTTCTATTTTTTATACGTTATAAATACTTAAATTGTGCAAAACAACAACAACAACAACAAAAAAAACGGATTTGAATTTTCAGAAAGTTTTTCCTTTTCCTTGAAGTCCAGCAATAACCAGTTATCCAGTTGTTTGAAGCAGCTTCTGTCCATCGAAGGCAGAGTCCAACTCCACACACATCCAAGGGCTGCTCCTTTAGCAGAGGAGCACTGCTTCCTTCCCTGGCTGCTCTCTGCCTTTTTTTTTTAATTATTTTTCCAAACCAACACAAACTATACAATACTCTGCCAAATTACTGCTGAAACACTGCTGATCATCCGCTGGTTCACTCCCAATATGCTTTTTTCCTGCTACAATAACTCTGCACAGCGCCATAAATGTTGGGAACTACCGTAAAGTACCGCATAGCAACGCAAAGCTGTGATTCTAAGCTTTCAGAATCTGTTGCAGAAACGCCGATAACACAAACGGTCGAAGAGTTACGGTGAGTCAAAGAACATGTGTCAATTTCTGTCCCTGCAGAAAGGGTTAACATTGTTTTACTTAGGGTTAAGGTGAGAATCTCATACGTATTGCGATCAAAACAAAAATCCCAAAGTTTTACTGAATAAACATTGGCTGGATTACTTCTGTCACTTTTTAGCACAAAAAACAAAAGAAAGAAGGAAAACAAAGAAGCTGTGATGAAACCCACCTGCAGCGTGTCGGTGTACTTGGTTGGGTGTATTGGAGGGTGGGCCTGGTCGGAGTTCTTCCCCTGCCGCGGGTTGGGGCCCCCAGGCTGGTCCAGCACCCGCTGGGCGAAGGTCCCCCACTCCGGACTCTGTGCCTGCTGCTCCACCAGGGGGGTGAGGGCAAGAGTTGCAGGAAATATGTTTGTTTCTGTGCGAGGATAGCTGATGAACCTAAGCAGGAAAACAAATGACATGATGCTCTGCAAAACACCAGATGGCCTTTGCACGTCCATCAAGCAGGTGAGGAAAAAAACCCCCAGAGATCTGACTCTGTGTGGACTGAGTCAAGAGTGAAGTTCAAATCAAAGAATTAGAGGCTTAGACTAAGAAAGAAGTCGTCCCACCCACCCTTGAGTATAAAGCTTTTCAGCAATCTTCATGGTTTCTTTGGCATTTATTCTCAACTTCCTAGACGCCAGTTTCTCCAGTTCCTGCAGGTCAAATGAAAAGAGGATTTTTGCATATTTTCCCACCAGCTGCACTAAATGCATTTTGCACCACGAGCAGACGTGTAGTTTTATCTTCTCACCACTGTGTCCAAAGGCAGCGGTCGCCATTTGCTCTTGGGTTTGCTTGTTACTGAGGTGACTGTTGCCATGGGATCCTGGAAATAAATGATAATACAGTCTGCTTTCACATGATACTTTTTAAACCATTTCTATTCACACAAATCAACAACATTCACTGAACCGACTGCGGCGTGTTGTCAGCAGCAGGAGCCGGACCCTTGGATCAGAGCACCAAATCACAAAAAGCCTTTTTTCCCCCATTAGTCTGGTTAAGTGAAAGTCATTAATATTGAATAACCTTTCAATAAAACACAGCTTGTTATTGTTGTTAAATATCTGAAACAGAAAATTTTAAATAAACAAAAATATCAGTATTTTTAGCTTGAAAACTGGGAAAGGAAAACTAGTGTTTCAAAAAGATGAAGTGAGATATTTGATGCACAAAAACAAACAAACAAACAAAAAAACACAGAATTTCAAAGTTAATGATGAAAAAAACAGATCTAAAAATATATTTCTGTTTTTTTTTTTTTAATTTCATTCTGTCATTCAAACATTTTCTAAAAAGCTTAGTAAAGCTTCTAACACGGGTATTTATTATACTACATTAGTTGTTTTTTTATCCAATTAAAGGCCACTATAGAGGGTCCAAGGAGCCAGTTGCAGCTCCAGAGCTGCAGGATGCAGATCCCTGGTCTAGGAAGCGATGCAGAAAGTATTCACACCACACAAGCCTTTTCATATTATGAGCTGTACGGGGATTTAAAGTCATATAAAAGCATAAAGGAATAAAAAAATGTACTTTGAATCATCAAAGTTGGTTGTTCATCTTTATGTAGCTTCCTGTACTTCAATACCCTTAGATTGGTGCAAGCAGTGCTTTTATGAGGCCAGTCAGTCATAAATTACAACCAGATCAGATACAAAAACGAACTCTTTCCATGTAAATGTGATCTTTTTAATCAAGCGATCTGGTGTAATAGTCTGCGAAGAGTTCATTCTTCATGTTTTTATCTCTACAACAGTGAAAGGTAACTGCAGCTCAGCTAGTTAACCTTGAACAATGATAATAGTCAGTCTGTGATGCGAGGCCTGACGGCGTTCTTGTGCTCTGACCCCATTCTGCCTCCTGACACTCAAAGCTCGACTTGCTCTGTGGGAAACTGTGAAGAAGAAGAAGAAAAAAAAAAAAAACCTATCCGAGGGATAATTACAGGCCTCGTCAGCCTCGCTGGGAGACAATAAGTGTTTCTTTTGATGACGCGCCTGGATTCAGGCGACACCGCTTCAGTTCTGTCGTCAGTGACTGAAACCACTCAGGATTTAGAGCTCAAACGAGCTAAAGCTGGATCAACAAACAGGAGATTTAGGGAGATGATCCAGCATCAGTCTGAGAACAAAATAAGAAAACTAGACAATAGTACATATACAAAGGAGATGGGGGGGGTGATAGCATGACTACTGATGGTTTATGAGAAACGATTTCTTTCAGCCACTGTGTTTTAGATCTGCTGCTGAGGTTTGTTGTTCTGATGAAGTTGTTTACTTACTGGACAAACATTTTTAGATGGTTTAGTATAAGGATAAGGATAATTCCCTCCATTCATTTAGTTCAAAATAAAAGTGATAGAAAAAAACACTTTAAACAAATTACTTGGTGATCAGATTCTAAAACCTACGCTTTAACGACGCCTATATATAAAAAAAAAAAAAAAAAAAAAACTAAAGTAGCAAACATCAATTAGCTCAACGTCCCATTAAACTGATGATTGCACATCCCTTCAGAGTTCACCGATTTACGCAGAGGTTCTTTAAAGGGGCACCAAAACATATCCTTCAAAATCATAGCGGCACACAAACCCTTCATCAGATCAAGGTGGTGATTTTCCCCATTCTGATGATTTAAGTCAATAACTAATAAATTACAATAAATTTGTCGTTTGCAAAAACACATTTTATCTTTTCATTAATGGCTCAGAAAAAAAGTACCAAAGAAGACACTGCAGTACATATTTGGTGGCGCTGCTACAGAATTACATCAAAGCTACTGAGAAAAACACTGAGAATGAGCAGACAACTGATGGGAGGTAAAAAAAACCAGCAACATGGAGATAAAGAGGTACATGTGGGTTATAGCCAAGGTTTAAATAGGTTTGAATCTTTTATTCCTTTTGTTTTTTTTATTTAGTTTTGACATCTGATTTTTTAAATTCTATTTTAATTGTTAAGGGCTGAAACCATCGGATTAATCGCTATTGAAATAATCGTCAACTAATTTAGTAATTTAATTTAATCGTTCACTGGAGTAAAGAGACTCTAAAACAGACCTTTAGCTGACAGAGAAACCCACCTAGAGCAGTAGTTATATAGAAATATATAAAAAAAGAAAGGTTTTTTGTAATCTAAGATAATAAAAACTGTTTTAACAATATTATCTATCCAAAACTCCCCAAGTGGAAAAGCTTTACTTTCACCTGGTTTCAATTCTCTAAAAAATATATTATTATAGTATCATTACCTTTTGCTATTCCATTATTAATCACAAAAAATAATCAACAGATTAATCCATTTGAAAACTGATCGTTAGTTGCAGCCCTATTATTTATAATTCATTGTATTGTATTGTAAGCTACTATAGTTAATTTGTTATTACTCTTTATTTACAGTAAGACTTACATACCAGTGGCAAGACAAAGAAATGAAATCCCAGAACAGGACAGACAGCTGCACACATGACCTCACTGCTGTTCCTGCCATTTGCTGGCGTAATGCGGTGCAGAAATAATAAAAAAAAAAGCGAAAACAGCAACTGGAATCTAGAGCTTATATTTACTGCATTATGACAAACACACAAATAAAAACTTAGCTTTAAAAATTCAGTTACTTTTCATTAGTTTTGTGAACTCTTATCCCAGTTTCAGATGTTTTTTTTTCTTGTTATTTTTATTTAAGTTAGAAAATGCTTTTATAATTCAAGGTTTCTTGTTATTTTGTTTGCCATTAACTGATTTTTCCACCCTGGACCCAGTTTTAAAAAGTGATCGTTTATGCTCTCCCAAAACGACTTAAACAAGAATATATCTTTGTTTTTACGCCTAAATTTTGCACAGGCTATCAACAGGTGCATGTTTAAACCCAAAGGGTTTTGTTTTTGAGAACATAAGTAAACAAAATGTATTATGTAGACCAAGAAACACAGCAGACAGCTCAGAGAAAAAAAAGCTTAAACCACAGTTTGGTTATAAAAGTTTGGATTAAAAAAAAAAACAACAACTGTAAAACAAATAAGAAAGAAAAACCCACCAAGGCTGAGGAAAGCGAGAATTAATGTGACCAGGTGAGCAAAGCTGCTCATAAATACTGTCAGGCGTTGAAAACAGATGCATGCCACACATCTCAGACTGAATTCATAAAAGGTTTTGGAGAAAAGCAGAATTTTCATGAATGCAGCCCCTGATGATAAATGCTTGATGAAAACGGCGCATACCTCCATGCAGATCTGATAGAGCACCAGGCAAGCTGTGTGATGGAAGAGACGGTTTCTCTTCCAACTGAACTCCACATGGTCCTCTTCTACCTCATGCAGCACTGAAGTGAAAACAGAAACACAGGATAGGTTTGACCTCAGTGTCGTGGTTTTAGACCACATGCAATCAATCAACTTTTATTCTTACCTTTAATCTTGTAGAAAGTCTCGGGTATGAAGGCCTGAATGGCTTTGAAACGCTCCACCACAAATCCAAGGGTGGGAAACTGACAGCTACCATATGAGATCAGCTGATTAGCCAAGGATTCAGGGAAGATCTTCTGCAGCCGAAGCGTCTGGAACCGAGTGAAGGATGCTCCTGAAGGTGATCAGCGAAAGTTAAAGGTTAAAACTGGCAGCTCTGCTGATGTGTTTTCATTTTCAGCTGAATCTGTTGTTTCATTAATGGAGTGATTTCCTTTACCTATCCGCAAATCCAGCTCCTGCCGGACATCAACTGCATCACTGATGTTAGAATCGGGTTCGGTTAGTGTCTCACACGCTCTTCGAATCGAGTTAGGGGTGATCTCCGAAAACTTTGCTCTGAAGATTTGCAAATTGGGTTTCACTAAATAAATAAAAAAACAGACAAACAAAAAAAGAATAAGAAGGGATGTGCAAATATGAAATCTAGATAAACATTCAGCAGCCGGTGTCATTATCTATAGCAACACATTCCTAATATACCTGCTTTGCAAACATCGATTATTTCAAAGCCGATGTTTTCTCCCTCCCGGTCACAGTCAGTCCAGATGATTAGGGCCTGGCACTGCTTAGCTTCCTTCTCTAGGGTTCGCTGCAGATCATACAACATGACATCTAAACAAAAGTAACTACTGGAAACGAGGGTCTAAACTAGCAGATGTTTGTTTTAGATATTACCTAAGTCAGTTTATGAAATAAAACAAATCATAACAATTTTCAACACCTGAAGTGTTGCACAACATAATTACTGCCTATTATCTTATTTATTTAACAATATATGTATTAATGTTTTGTTTTCCTCTAACTTGTGGACATACCTTAATTTGTATCATGTTGTCTGGGCAATACTTTTCTACCTCTGCATCAAACAGCAACACAGGATTGCAGCTGTGCCTTAGAAGAAGAAGAAAACTTCAGATGTTTAAACTCTTCGCCGAGGTGACCATATCTGATTGAAGGCATATTTGTTTAAACTTACCATTTTTGGAAAGGTGCTTTAAACTCTAGACCAAGCAAATGGCCTGACACTGAAGTCATTGTCACTGTCACATTCTGATGTGAAATCAAAATAACAATCTAAGAAATCAAAGCTGTGAGAATAAGATATTAAGATGCATGTGTGTGTTGCTTACCTGACCAAAAAGATGATACTCAAACTCATAGATTTTATTAAACTTCGAAAATCCTTCCCTCTAAAACAGAGAAATATATATTAAGTTGTACAAACTAATAAAGTTATAATAATAAAACAATAAAATTGTGATTTTATTTTTCTCTTGTGCTACTAAGAACTGATGGAATTATGTTGCTATTTTTTATTCTATTTCAGACTATGTAAGTTCATATTGACTCTATGGTCATTTAAAAGCTATGAGGGTGTAATAAGCTGTCACTGACCCTCCGGGCTCTGCCGCTGGACATGATCTCAGAGATCCCTTTAGCGGCATCATTCTTCTCGGCCACGCAGAGGACCCGCTTGATCTGACCCCGGCTACGAATCATGTCTGCCCCCTTTGCTGCGTCCGAGCACCAGCCGCTTCTTGTCGCCCAGAAAAAGCTCGGATTTACCCACGGTAGTCCCAATCGAAGCGTGGATCTCCCGAGGAGGCGCGCGATCAGCATACCTGGCCACAATCACCTGAAGAAGTAGTGGCTGCCCTGGGACACAGCCTCCCCGATGCTGCTGTACCTTTGCTTGGCTAGCATGTTAGCTAGCTAAGTTGGCTAAAGTCATATATTCTTTGAAAGTTTTCCAAACAGTTAAAAAGTTTTCTACAGTTAAACAAGTGTGGTTTTATTTATTATAAAGCGGTAAACATAAAAAACAAGTGCAAAAGTTTAAAGCCTTATAACTATAATGATCAGGTTCGAGCTCAGTCAGAATCACACCGTTAGCTCTGTTTACAAAATCCGCGCCTGACAGTACCGTAAAGAAGATTTTAAAAGTGTCGTAAAGCCTCTAGTCATGAATGAATTTAATAATCACGATTTTATACATGAACTATTATTATAATCGCACCCTTTCTTCTACACTCCTTTTCAATGTTTTAATTAATTAATAACAATATTGTTTATATGTTTATGAGACAACAATACTGTTATTTATTCAAGAAAAGCTACAGACCCTATAGAAAAGAGCAATTTCTATTGGGTTGCTTGAAAACTGTCGTGAAAGTTTTTACAAAAACTAGATTAAATTAAGTTATGAAAAATATTTCGCACGTAAAATGTATTATGATTTCTACTTAATAAGAAACGCAAATACAATAATCAAGAAATGCTTCTATTCAATCATATACAATCTTAGCTCAATGGAAAAACAGGACCAATTAAAAAAAGAAACAGATTTTATCCAAAGTTCTTACAATGAAAAGTAATTTGCTGTCTTTTGTTATGAAATTTAACTTCAGGATAACGGTGACACCTTTATAAAAACACGTGACTTCCCCGAAATATTTAGGCTAATGTGTACCTATAACTTTTCTTTTCATACCATACAAGTGTTGTATATTTGTGATGTCAGGTTCATGTGGGTAGACAACCCCGACGTGTATTATGCTTTTGCATTTACACCGACTGCCCAGTAGGTGGCGATGCGAGGTGAGACAGATTGAAGTGAAAAGGTGACCGTCAATTTATGAAAAGGGATAACAAAATAAAAGTTTTATTTTAGTGTTCTTCTGCTGTTCCACGGACTGTATGCCTTTTGTTGTTTACAGGCTTTTTAGAATATATATATAATACATTGCAATAATACGTATTCTTACCATCTTGAACATCAAACAGAATTTAAAATGAAAAAAAAAACAAAAAACAAAATACAAAGTGAGTTAAGGACTGACAGAAATTAAACTATTTAAGATAAGCATCTTTTTACGATTTAGAGACTATTTATACACTGATTTGTCAGGAGACACTAGATTGCTCTGTATTTTTTAAGGTTTGGTAAAAGCTGATAACAAGCATTAATAAAGATTAATGTGGGAAATATAATTATCATAACAGCATGGGTTTTATATCACATCTCTCTTATCAGTTTCTTTTCAGAATGTTGAAATCATATATGATTTCAGTTGCCAAATGAGTGTGCAAAACTGAACACATCTTATCTCTGACTTAGCTAATTAGCAATTTCAAGAATCTGTAGAGTTTTTTTTTCCTATTTGAGTTTAGTTTAGTTTAGGGCTATGGCCAATTATAAGTTGGTATATTTTCACATTTCAAAAGAAAAAAATAGACAACTTTTTTATTTATTTCTATTTTGAGCTTATCATGTTTTTAAAAACTTAGAGTAATGAAGTAATGAAAGTAGAAACCCTACTCTTGTTCACTAAAATAAAAACAGAGGCCTCAATAAATGATATTAGGAAAACAAATTTACTTTCCCTTAGTGTTTTAAGGATTAGTCCCAGTTGATTACATCCAGTAATATCATATACATCCTTTTAAGCTCATAATGTTTCTGATAAAACTTGTTCTTTGGTTTTTGGCTTTCTGTGACAGGAGGCCTAAAGAAGGACTCACCCAGAGCAATATTATTATAAGAACCAATTCTGCTATTCAGATCTTACACTTTTAAAGATCCCTAAACAAGCATATCTACCCACAGGCTGTCTACTATTCCAAACAGTTGTAGTTCTGACATACTTCATCTCATTATAGTACTCGTGTCTAGAATCGCCCATGTAGAGACATGTGAAAGGGGAGTGAGATCTGCAACAGCTTCCGATGTTGTTGCATCCAGTGTGTTGGGTTTCAGAGCGATGGCAAAGACTGCACGCAGTGTGTCGAGCCCATTCCTAATTGAAAAGCCTCAAAAACATGTACATCAACAGTAGCAAACTGCTCTAATCTGGTTCTAGTTGAAAAAGGGGACCTTACCTAATAGAAGCTGGTTCAGTTAAAGCTTACCATTAACTTTTTCCATTAACCAGTTCCTTTTGTTGGCAGTTTAGGAAACAAATAAGGAGTCAGTCTTAAGTTCTTAAAAGCAAAAGCCTAATTTATTATAATCACATACAAAGTTGCACAGCGACATACTCTTTCTGCAGAAAGAGCATCATAGTAAAAACAAAATACGTATTTATTTTTTTGGGCACACATACCCCAGTTCAGGAGGCTGGACTTAGGCATTGATTGCGATCGAATTGGTGACATTAAGAAGAAGAGGCCAGCATCTACACACAGAAACACCGGAATGCACAAACATGGATGTGTGTTGGTACAGACATTTATCTAACTGCAAAAGACCCACAGAAAGAAGATTTGGAGAATACAATCATGCTGTTTCCAACTTAAAGAAGATTATGTGTATACATAGAGAAGTTACATGAGATACATTATAATATGCTGAAGCACAGACAGACCAGTGAATTTCTAAGATCAGCTCAAATACAACTAGTAACCACTTAATAGCTAACATTAGTCACAAAAAGTCAATTTTAAAAATACCTATTTTGACATCGTTTTATCATATCAATAAAAAAGAGGTGAGAATATTAGATTCAAGTGTTAATCCTCCTGATTCTGTGATACAACCAGGTGGGAAACGGGAACATTTCCCCCTTCTGGAATATAGTCAACAAATAACAATACAGTAGGTGTGTTCTTGCATTGCATAATGCACCCTATATGTTAGTGTGAGCATTCTACGTTTCAACTATAAGTAGATGTTTAAGTGTTTTTCACTGCAGGGCTAAATCGATACAACATTTACAGAACAAACATAATGATTTTAGTAGGAAATGTCTAAACTGAACAGGTTGAATATTCAACATCTCTCTGCCTTTTTTAATTATTGAAACTCATCAGAAAAAAGAGCTGTTTGATCAAAGAGTTTATATGCATAAGGCACACCTTTGGAAACTTGCATCTAAGTATCTGTGAGAACCTTTGTAAGAATAAAAAACGTGATGTTTGGATCTGTGGGAACGCAGAGGATCATAATGGGTGATTGGCTACTGTGATGCAATCTCTGAAGCTGAGATTTTGATGATATCAACAGGAGAAATTATGGATACTAGTGAGCATCTATGAGGAAGAGTATTTCTTAGTAATGTTTTCTTTTTTGCACAGTTCCGATAAATATCTGCTCTTGTCTTTAAGTCTTTTTTTAAAATAAACAAATTTTTCAGCTAGCTGGTGAGCAATGTCAATAGGAGAGCCATGAATTTTAATTTGGCTCATTAATATACCAATAAACTGATATGATAATGAACAGAGGAACGTTACAGTGGTGTAGTTAATACAATTGAATCCCCACATTAGTCTTTCTAGAGGGAGTTGTTGTAGTTCTCTGCATAATATCCCCAGTCTGAGCACAAAGTGCATCATGGATCTAAATACTTAATCTGTTGAGTGACCCATATTTGTCCAGTGGGATGTTACTCCTGTGAACCTGCAGCCGTTCCTGACCTGTGTAGAAAGAAGCATCACAGTGTTATCCGCCTGTTTCACGTACTCAGATCTTCATATTCTAACAGTTTGGGTGGTGTATCAGTGGGTGCAGCTTTAAATGTGGAGGGCATTTTAAGGATCTCAGGTTGTATGAGCAGACTTTAGCCAGCCCCTTTTAGTGCTGGCTAATAAACTGCACCAAATGTATTTTTTTAAGTTCACCAAATTCTTCATCAGAGAAATTAGTTAAATTGTCCACTGTTTTTAGCTTTGGTTGGATATCCTTGATCAACCATTTAATGACCTCCTTTTCTTTTCCTTTGTCCAGGCTTGTTCATGTGAAGTTATGTCCTGTCATTATTTAATGTTATGTATACATAGGTCTCTTTATAGCTTATCATTCACTTATTTCTGTACCAGTAGTTTATATACAGTGTAAACTACTGCTGCTTTTGCTGTTCTTGGAATGTAATAAATGGAGTATAGGTCACGTATGTGAATTTGTTATGATCACTCATTTAGTTGATGGTGTCAGGTGAGATCACAAACAGCATGAGAAATATCAGTGTAGATATTTAGAGCGTATGACAGTAGACTGTGAATAGCAACTGCATCGGTCACAATTAAGAGTAGTTTGTGAATGTTTAATTGGGTCTTATTGTAATGTGGAAACCAGCTCCTTTTTCTGGACTGTATTTGCCTGTATGAGGTCTGTGTTTTGTCATGGGGGCACAGAACAAAATAATTTAACAAGAAACAGGATATACGCCAATTTGCCACTGGCAGCTCTGGAGCTGCAGGTTGCAAAGCAACTGAGATTCTATCTCATCATGAGACTAATTGCAACACCTTGATTTTTATTTTATTTAATTTTTTTTGAGCTTTTTACGGCACTAGTGGCTCATTTTTCTGACAGTAGGCTGACAGGAAAGGGGGTATGAGAGAGG
>JAUZNJ010043925.1:0-32989 GCA_034780135.1 Jordanella pulchra | reverse complement strand
TATATATATTTTTTTTTTTTTTTTCGAGAATTTACAAAAATTAGGATATAATTAGTAAGGGTCATTTTATAATTTTAAAATGAGAATTTTATAAGTCTAGAGGATATTTGGGTTCAGACACTGTCAGCTGTTTGTAAAACTACCCTTGACTGCAGTAACAGCTGCACAATTTGGAGTTTGTAGAGATCATCTCTGTGAATGTAGAGAATTATAATTTTATTTCCCTATACAATAAAGCTTAAGCTTATTCAGATTGAATAAACAACATCATCCAATAAGGGTGGTTTGTTTTAAATCTAACCGTAACTTCAGTTGGCTTTATGTCTGGACTTTGACATTCCAACAGATGATTCTTTTTTATTTTAGGCATATCATGTCTAAACCTGGGCAGCAGTGGTCTAGAAGTTAGATAGCAGGACTTTAGTGTCCCACAGCTACTCCGTGTGGCAGCTCATTGCTCCATAAGGGATGGGAAATACTCAGGAAATAAATACAAATAAATAAATACACAGGAAATGTTTCCTTGTTCCCATCCCCATAAACCATTTCCACAGCATGATGCTGCCACCAGCACCGGGGTGATGTTGTGTTCAGGGTCATATCTAGTGAGTGCCACACAAAAAGATCTTGCAATTAAAAAAAACAAAAAAACATCCTAGTCTCATCTGATTAGGGGACCTTCTTCCAGACACTGTGTTGCCTAAATGATTTTAAAACCCAATCAAAAGTGCTGAGGGTTTATGATTTAGTTACTTCCTTCCCCTAGTTATCCTTACTCTTTACGTATGGAGTTTCCAGTCTGCTTCTAAGGGGTTTCCAAGACTTTTCTGATTTTCAATAAATCTCCATAAACATACTCTGTATTCAGTTAACTTTTCTGGACCCATGTCTGCTAAGTTACACATCTGACATCTCATTTCCTTTATCAACAACCCTATGAGGCCTTCACACAGCTAACCACCCTCTACATACTGTATTTTCCATACTGTAGGGTGCACTGGATTATAAGGTGTACTGTCAATAAATGGTGTGTTTTTGAATTTTTCATACATAAGGTGCAGCAGACTATAAGGTGCAGGTCATCTTCTTGTTTCCTCCACATCTGTACCTTTAATTGATTTATGTTGAATTTTCTTTTTTCTGTTCTACTGCGTCACTGATAATGTTGATTTTAAAGCCGCATTGTAAAAGTTTCTCTTGTATAAATGGATTATAAGGCACTGTCATTTTTTGAGAAAATTAAAGGCTTTTAAGTGCACCTTATAGTGCAAAAAGTAGGTTAAGTGACCAAAGTTTCCACCACATTTTATTTCAGGGCATCGGTTTAAAGAGGAGGCACTGTTTCCTTGCAGTAGGACTCCCCAATGTTCCTGTGCATATGTGGATTCTCTCTGGGTACTTTCACAGCCCAAAGACATAATTGTCAAGCTGGAGTCCTTAGGAAAGAGTGATTATGTATGGTTGGTTGTTCAGTATTTCTCTGTGTTGCCCCGAGATCAACTGCCAACCTTTAACTCCCAATTATTGCTAGAGATAGGCAGCATTTCCCCCAGCAACCCAGCAAGGAAAGACGCCTACAGGGAATAGATGGACGGGCAGTTTATAGGATTATTGATAAATGCATGACACCCTCAGATCATCTATACACATTTATTTACCACTTTGTGTTGCTCCATCAAATCAAATGTTAAAAACTTCCTATTCTGAGACAGTGAAATGCAAGTAGAAGTACTTTTGCAAAGTTCTGTATAGTTGTGCCATTTTTTTCTTTAACTTATTACAAACTAGGCATTCAGTGTGTAAATGTATCTTATGGTGATGTTATTAACTTGAGAAAAAAAAAAGCCATGTCCACAATAAAAAAGCCTTTAAGCCTTTTTTTTTCCAGTGGAATAGCCTTTCATCTTGACTTTGAGTTATGTAACTTAAATGAATAGACACGAACATAGAGGGAAATATAAAGGTTGCAAGAATTCGATGGACAAAACAAATGTACCTATTTTTCTTTCTGAGCTGAGCACATCGGCTGTCGCAAAGCTGCTTTCTATCAATCATTTGGTTCTGCAACTTCATTTCTAAAATACCCCTGAAAAGGAAAAAACACAATGATATGAACAATACAACATAACAAACCATAAAACATCTTGTTCCAGTAAAGATTTTTATAGGTTGAAAGACAAAGATGCCACCTGCTGCCCATGATCTCAGCAGATTCCTCCCTGCAGATCTCCTGCTCTTTCAGTAGCCGTCTGTTTTCCTTTTGACATGCCTCTATTTGGGCTCTGAGCCGCTCCAGCTCCTGCATTGCCTCCTGTCTCCTCATCTCCAGGGACTGATTACCCTCACTCACACTCCTCATCTGATGCTTAGTTTCTGAAAGCTCCATATTCAGGGACTCCATCTTCTTCATTGCAATTCTGGTGTTTTTGGGGGGACATGAGAACCAAATATAAAAAACATGTTTCACTTCTTTCTTTGAGCATGTCTTTTAGGGATGTAAAAACTAACAGGATTTAAATAAAACCTGCAGTAATCCTTTGGGTTTTAAATTCCAAATTTGAAGCGTTTTAACACATACACTTCCCCAGTCTTCCTTGAAAACCAAAACATAAATGTAGAATCTGTAAAATCAATGATAAATGATCAAGAGATACGGTTGGTTTCAGCCTGGCGGCATCTGGTCCGAGTTACTTTTTGCTTTAGATTGTTAAAACAGGTAAATAGGAAACATGTTTGAGTTTAGTGTTTATGTGAAACATCCTGGGAAACAAAAAAAAAAAAATGTATTTGAAGCAGTAAACCTACTGAAATTAGACCCTGGAACACAGTCAGAGAATGTCAAAAAAAAAAAAAAAGAGGAAATGATCCATTTAGACTGAAAAAATATCAGACTGGTGTAACATTGGTAAGAAATCCAAAGACTTCAAGCATATGAGGAACCAGCTTGTTTCTGACATAGCTGCTAATGATAAGAAATCTGAAAATGTTCTATGTTGTGTAAAAAGAACTCTTCTTGGTTCCTGCTGTTGAAGTTCTCATTGGTTCAATTCATAATAAAGTAGCTCATACTAAAAAGAAAAATTGTTACAACAGCACGAAAAAGGGATTAAAGTGATTTGTAACACTTGATTGTTTTTATCATACTGGTTAGTTTCAGGGACAGCTGATCTACTGTGATTTCTTACAACGATTATCCCTTGGAGTCACAAAAACTGGTAGAAAAAGAAAAAAAAAATAGAATCTAGCAGCTGAGTGTATGGAAAACCTTGGTATATTAGAAGACTATTAGCAGACTGTTTCTAGATGATAGAAAGGCAACCATGTCAAACCCTGGAGGAGATGAGCTGCTGCAGGACAGCATCCCACCCCTGTTAACTAAAACAGGCAAGTGTGACTACATTTGGACAATAGCAGACTGCAAAAATATCCATCTAAGCAGATAAAGCTCCTCTAGGATGGCGTGAAAACTGGACCTACTCATCAAAAGTAGGCAATAAATTAGAAATCAACTTATGTGATGCAATTATGTGAAGGTGAACCAAAGTCTGTTGCCAGGAGGAACTCAAGTAAAAAGGGGAACTGCTTGGTACCACCCTGGTGTTCTGTGAGAGCATTTTACTTTGATTAGAAAAAAAGACTATTTTTCAATGAAAAATATATATTACTATATATTTTTGTCAAATGTTCACCTTTAAGTTAGCATATAAATAAGCTCTCCTAATCTTAAGATGAAAACAGTTTTAAGGTTTGGGATTGCTCTGTTTAACATTACTGTGCTAATGAGCTCTTCTGATGTAAAAATATAACAGTATTTAAAGCCCATTCCAAGACCAATAAGAGGTCTGACACCAAAAAGGTTATTTATTCACATTTATTTTGCCATTTTATCTACTACATAGAGGAGTGGGGTTCTGTAATATGTTTTTAAAGCTACGTCTTCATAAAACACATCATGCTGCTTTGCTGATTTTGCTGTTCTGTGCGTTCCAAGCTTGTCTATTTTCTTCGCCAGTAATCTTCCTTTCCCCTCGACAACTCAGAGAGCAAAACAGTTAACACTTTCTTTTCCGAGCACTCTGGTCTATCCCTACCTTACGTCCCTGTGTTGTTGACTTGTATCAGAATTTAGGGTAATTTATCAGATATTAGTTGGGTAGGATCTATCAGAAGCTATTTTGATGCAAGCATAACAGCAATTTGCAATATGCATAGATTAGCTGTATAAATCTTAGAAGCATCTCACCATCCAGACCAGCTTAAAGAAAAGGATTTCAAATGCAAATAAAAACCAAGAACGCCTGCAGATACAGCTTAAAATGTAAGTACTTCTACAAGCTACTGAATAAGAAATGAAAATGGTTTGATTTGGGGATTGTTTCTGTACAAGGAAAGTTTGACTGTGTATAACATAAGAAAAATCCTCATCTGCAAAATTGTTATAGGAATCCAGTGGATGGAGGAAAAGCTTGCAAAAGGAGAGGCACAGTAGTTCAGAACACAGGCTTATTTCCTGGTAACCCATCATGTAAAAACTGCCAGAGTTGAAAGCACTTACTTCCATAGAGAGCGTTTTCTTTCTGTGTCCCTCATTATCTGGTTAGGTATGCAGGCAAGCTGCGCTTTCTCAGCCTTGAAACAACAATGTAGAGAAAGGCAATCAAAGGCATAAGAGGACAGATGATATGTATGTATGCTATTCATGGTGTTAAGGCCACCTGCTGAGCCCAGTCTCATACAAAGACAAACCTCTTTGATTTTGATGATCATCTTATTTTCTTCCAACTCTTTTTGTTCTTTTAATAGCAGCGTTTCAAGTGTTTCCACATCCTCAATCAGTTTTCTGTTTATTGAATAAAGGCAAAGGCATACATTAGCATGTGTGTGTTTGTCCTATTTCTTTATTCTTTACCAGTTTAGCAACTAGAAATAATCTTCTAAAGGAAGAGAGAAGGGATATAAGGAGGTAGAATGTAAGAATCACAAAGTGGACATCTCCAACCTGGTTTTATTAGCTGACAGTTTAACACATTTTGTCATTGAAGCTTTGGAGCCTACAGAAGTCCCTGGCTGCTAGTTTATCTCAGGACACTGCACATACACTCATCTTTATCAAAGTATTTACACCTTTTGATATTTTCACTTCTTTTTCACTGTTCCAATTACAAACTTTGATTTATTCTAGTGGGACTTAATATCAGACACCAGCCTTGAGTGGGGAGTGTTGATAAAGCCGAAGGGCAGTTATGCTGTACTTTTGTATTTAGCTCTATTACTCTAACATCCCCCCAAAATAAAATCTGGTGCCTGCAGAAGTCCCCCTCGTCATAAAAGTAGTCAACTTCATTGTAAATTAACTTCAGTACAAATACAACTGCTCAGCGATTTATCAAAGAACATGAGAAAAAAAACCCTTTCATGAAGGAACCAAAGAAGCTCAATCTGGAATAAAGATGGAAAGTTTACTATAAAATAACTTCATGCTGTTTTCAGTGGAACAAATCACAGACAGACAAAAGAAGAAAGGATGTTGAAAAAACGTTTCGATAAAATAGGAGCTTGTTCAATGCAAACAATATGAAGATTGAACGAATTAAACAGAATGGATGTCACCAGTACAGGTAAAATGAGGAAGATCAGAAGAACTGAGAGGAATGCATTCTAGGAGAAGGTAACGGCTCACAAGTTAACAGACTGCATCCAGCTTGAAAGGAAGGATTACAGAAAGCCTAAGAGGGGTGAATGGCTGCATAGAAATTGAAACACAGCACAGAAAACTGAACACTGACAAAACAGAACACTACTATGTGTGTAATATGCAATTTGAAAAGAAACAAAAGCAAAACAAAAGTAAAAATGACAAGCTCAGTAGTAAGGTGGATCAAACCAACAAGTAAGATTCATATAACAGACCAAAAATAAGACTCAATTTTTAAACATCAGGATAGTGAAAGCAATTTAAGATCAATACATCTCAAGTATTCAGAACATCACTGTCATCCTAAAAAAATAAAAAGGTATCTTACAACTGTAACCCTTGCATGATATTTTTATTTACTTAATCTGACAAGCCAGGTGAGGCAAGCATTAATCACAGGACAAAGGAAATACTCAGATCACCGTAATGTGAACTGCAGATCTAATTTAAAGTAAGAGCCTTCAGCAAACATTCCCAGATGTTTTTCGCTGTAGTTTTACTTCCCTTTAAGGGCCTACATTACGCAAAATAAAATCTGTACTTTAAACTTTATTAGAATAATGTTTCGTCATCAAAAAACTAAAGGGGCGTTTCTTTTGGTTCATATGTCTCTGACTAATCCTGATCTGTGAGCAGCAATCCATTCCTGTCCTGAGCCAATCAGACTTTCAATAAAGATGGCTTCCCTCACCCTTTTGTCAAACCACTTGTCATCTAGCCTGAACAGTCATTGCTGCACTAGTCCACATAAATAACAGCTCTCAGCTTTGGTTTGGGTTTTCTGTCTTTGGGATGAACCAGTTTTTGTCTGAGTGTGATGCTGGGCTTGATTTCACTGGTATGTGTTTGGATAGAGAGACAGAGGAAGAAATTGTCACAGAAAAAAAATTGTCATGGAGCTAGACCACCCAGGTTCTATCCTCATGACAGATTTATTACCGTACATCTTGTTGTCTCTGAGCCACCTCATTCTTCAAAATATCAAGTTTGTCCTTCAACACGTTTGTGTTGCTCTCTGCCTCCTGAAGGATAAACCAACAAAACAACAACGGAATAAATATCCAGATTATTGAGTTTTTCCAACATACAATCACTATTTATCCATATAGAGTTTAGGTTTAAGGTTTGGAATCCCAAGCATTGTTCATTGTAACTGAATAAATTTAGTCTATATTGTCTTATGTAATGTATTATCAATCGCTACACATGGCTAAATGAACTCCTTGTCTAAAATATATACACTAGTTAATGTTTGTATCCACCTTATTCATGGAGATGCTGCTATGGACTAATGATTGGGGGTGGTGGGAGGTGGACTTCTTCAATATCAATACAGTGCAAGTACTGGTTACACCTCAAAACATTTCAGATTGTTAATAGTTTCTCTGTCCATCGAAAGGAAGTTGGCCCAGCACATAAATATGCTCATATAAATAGTCTAAGTCTATTTCTTCAGACTATCCTCTGAGTCTTAAAAATGATGAAGGCCCAACCAAATACATCATCCCCGACAAAGATCTAAACATTCCTTAAATCAGACTGTGTGAGAGACAGTCTGTTGACACGTGAAAGTGTTGGTCTGGATATTTTCTACATCACAGGCAACAGAAATAAGGTGGATATGTAATTACATTTTTAAGGAAGAAGGAAATTTATCTTGCGGCCATTTTTGGCTCAAAAACTGCAATCAAAAATTAGCCATGAGTGGAATTGCAACCAGCCAGAGAAGCACATTTGGTATCATCTGAAATTACATGATCAGTAAAAAGTTGTAGCAGTACATCTCTAAAAGATATTAGGGCCAGCTGCCAGTTTAAGTTATTCAAAGCTTAAACTCTACTCTTAAAAACCAGAAGCTGCAAAATACATTCTAGTGCAATATTTTGAGAGTTACTAAAGGGCCTTTGATCCATTCATTCAATACTAATCATATCCTGTTCAGTAAAATGCAGGTTTTTTATTATTGATAATATCTCCAAACTAATGCAGTGTTACTTTACTGAATTTTACAAAGTTGCACAATATTGTGACTGAAAAGAGAAAATTATAAAGATTTAAAGTGCCTGTGGCATTAGAGTTCTGTACACATAGCACGGCTTGCTTGATACACCAAAGAGCAGTAGGAGTCACTGACTTTATGTCTTTTTCTCTTAATTAAACATAAAAGTAAAATGGATATTTACCACATCCTGGGTAGAAACTGCCAACTCTGGTAAAAAAATGTTCTAACGTTTTGAGATAAAGAATGTATACCAGCTGAGAGTTAAAACAGCAACAATAAAAAAATGTAAGAACAGAAAAACTTTATTTTATTCAGTTGGAAGAAATCTCATGTTAACTATAAAATATTTGGTGTGTTTGATGTTAAGGACTTAAACAACCATCTCAGGTTTGCAGCATACAGTATACAGTACAGTGAGATATTCTAGAGATTTGAATCTCCCTTCAGCTCAGATCCCATGTTTTCTCAGTAGAGTTTTGGTCTTGGGACCGACAGGACCTTGGAAGTAGGTTGTGTTATGTCTGGTGAACCATCTATTGAGTTAATCTATTCCTATGACTTGGATTAAGATGGAGGCAGAGACATCAGATCTGTAATCAAATTGTGATTCCAAAGGCAAATAAACTGGCCTACAGTATTATAGATGATTCCCAATGGCTGACTGTAGACATAGTTGTTTAGGAGGTTTTGGGAGCCTACAATTTCCTCTCTAAGCTGCATTTCTCCATTAAGCTACCAATAAGTGTTTGGAGGAAAAAAAAAATAAAAATCACATTTTCAAGTTTCTGTAAGAGCTTTAGTTGTTTTAAAGGGAACATAATTTACTATTTGCATTTTTAGCTCTTAGATTTTATTAAGTACTTGGAGTCTAAAGGTTCAGGAAAAAAAGGAATTTAATCACATTCGGTCCTGTGTTTATACATCTTACTTGCTCAACATGTTCTCTTTGTTCCAGTATTTAAGAGCAGTGAAGAGAGACAACAGTCATGGTTCCTCAATCAATATATATACTTAAATAAAAGCTTTGATTTATGCTACTGCAATTAAACATGAATATATTTTAACTGCCTAAACATATCTTCACATGAGGTGACTAAAAGCATAAGGAAATAATTTTTATAAGCTTTTGCAAACTTGACTGCTTTTGGCTTGAAGATGTATTATCTATTATGGATTCACATAGTTTCATGTTACTTTAAATCAAATAAAAAATATATATGGAAGGATTAGTCTCAGGATAAATATACGTTTTCCTTTAATCCTCCCACTGTGTTAAAACTGCTGTTACAGTAGTAATCCGTGCCTCTGAACCTAGTTCTGGATGGTGCGCTGATGAACTTACAGCAGGTTGTGTTTGAATTTCCTTCTCCAAATACTGCTTCTCCTCCCAGACACTGCATGGCGGTGAGCATTAGCAAGATAAGGTGGTTGGGGTAGGGTGGGGGGTGTAGGGGGAGTCCAGAGAGAAAAGGCATGTTTCAGTTCCTGATTCAACAGAAAGAGGAATGCACGAGAACAAGGTTGGAGTCACAGTTTTAAGAATTTGACTGATATGCATTTTCTTGTAAATATGGCCTCCACCCTGACTAATAAAAAATTTGATTACCAGTAAAGCATAAAAATGTACTTTTCTTTGTAAAGACACAAATAGCATACAGATGGTCGTAAACGGAACAATCTAGATCTTAAAAAAAACAAAAACGTCTTGGATGAATGTGCCTATAAGAGCATAATTTCTATGAATTTTTCATCTCCTCGAGGCAGATGCTTTTTGAGCAGTCGATTAAAGTTTGTGTGAAATAATTTCAAGTCAGCTTTGTCATTATGAAAAACCTTGCAACAGCACATACTCTGCAGCTGCACATTTCACAAGGCAAATGATATTAATCTTCCTGACAAGCTAAAATATTGGATATTAACTGATATAGAGAGAACTGCAAGAAAACTGCAATGGGGGGTTTGGTGGAGTAGTGCTGAATTCCCGTGGGTCTGTATGGATACAGATAAACTTTTATTTATTTTTAAAGGACTATTTTCATGTTGAGTGTCTGCTTGTCATCTGTGGACTGATAGCTGTTTGGAAAAGAGGCAAAAGAGGAAAACAAACCAGGGAAGAAGTAAGATAGAGGAGCTTGAGCTGGAAACGGGGGAAACAGAGATAGTGAGAACACAAGAGAGCTCATTGGTAGAAAAAAAAAAGTAGTCATAAATAACATGCACTCTGAATGTTATATGCAGATATTACTGCATCTACAGACAATCCCATGCAAGTGTTTTTATTTAATGTTTAAATCATTGCTAGACCAGCGACTCTTCATACCACAGTCTGCACTAAGAAACCACTGTTTCCTAATGATCATATCCTTCCCATACAATAAACACATACTCATTAAATGGTTTAATGATGTAGATGCAACAAGGAGGGAATAATAAAGAGGAATGATAAACAAATGAACATTTATTAGGGCAACTTTGTCTCCCATTTCATTCTTTGAATTTTGTTTTCTCTCCACAGTTTCAGCAAAACAAAATTGGTTTGATAAAAACACCCTGCTGACTGGTTCCTAACCAGTTAAAAAAAAAAAAAAAGAATCATCAATATGATAATCAGTCTTACGGTAGCTTTAAAATTAAATCATTTCCTGAACTCTTTCATTACAGAATCACAAAGTTTTATTTTTCCACGGCCAGGCGTTACTCTCTGTGCCCAGAACAAGATTAAAGACAGAGGGTGATCATTTATGGTCAGGGCATCTCTTGTGGAATGCTCTGCTGCTTGGCATTTAACAGGCCTTGTTAATGGATGTTTTTAAATCTTTTAATAAGTCATTTCTATGGATTTCCTTTTAGCTAGGGTTCTATGCATGTTTTAGGTAAGCATATTCATTTTTTTTCTAATGCAATACAAATCTGTTTGCAACTGTTTGAGATATATTTTACAATTAAAAAATATCATCATCTGTTTTTATTTTAATTGTATAACAGAACAACACAAAAGGGGATATGATTGTAAACTAATTGAAAATGGCTAAATGATCCTCCTGGTATTCATCAAGCAAAAACCACCAAAGTGAAGTCAGTGTTTGTCATGAGCCCCTTTTACTCCCTAAATTAAATAATGTGCAGCTAATTGCCTTTAAATGTCACTTAATAATAAACAGAGTCATTAGATCTGATCTTATTGCTTGGTAGGAAATTGGAAATCATTAAGGTACACAGCATCCTCACTATAAAACACGGTGCTGGCAGAATCATGGTGCAGTAATATTCTGTTTAACAGAGACAGGGAAGCTTACAATGCTTGATGATGATGCACTGTGGAGGACGATCCTGAGAAAAAAACGTGTTAGAGGCTAAAATTAGACAGTCAGACTTTAAACATGCATAGAACTGTCCAATCAAAGTTAACATTAATTTACTGTTTTCTCGAATTTATTTGAATAAATGCATGCACAACTCTTTAGATTTTAACAGGAAATCATTTTAAAAGCCAAGTATCCCACCCAAAAGACACATTCCTGTTTGTTAATTATATAAAATCCCAATAAATTAGATTCAAGTCTGTTTTCTTTTTGCTGCAAAACATAGAAACAGCACAGATTTTCATTAGACTGTGATCGACTCTAAACAGTTGCCCAACATCCTCCATTTTATGGCCTCTAACGTCAGATCACAAAAACATGTTGTACTGTTTAAGGGTCAGAAGCCAAGATATTTGGCAAAATATTCTGGAAAGACTGGGGTATGTTATCATGTTGCCTAGTAATTTTCCACTAACCTCCCTTTGACACTTGACAATGTGAGGTTTGTGTATGTAGATACTAAACTAAGTGGTTCTTTTTCATAACTCTGTGTGTGTTTGACCTTTAGGACAAGTGGAGCAGTAAACTGAGGGAGGAAGACGAGAAACCTGCTGCAAAAAAAAGATGGTTTTTGGTTGAGATCATGAAAGGGGCTCTAGAGAGTAAGAATAAAAGAATGTTATGCAAGGAAAGGAAGACACTGCAGAGCTGAGTAATCAGACCAATGCTAGAATTAACTGGAAATCTTCTATTAAGGTGGATAAGAAAAGCAAAATACCAAAAATGTCCTGTTTTTTTTTGTCTAAATAAATCACAAAATGATGTAAAACAAAGATTTTACAGACATTCCATTTTTTATGGATATATTAGTACGTGTACAGTAATCTCTCTCACCTTCACCTTAATCTAAAGTCAATAAAAAGATGCTGCCTCATGGAGCTACCCTCAGTGTTTGGTCCCTAGTTACAGTTGTGTACATTAATGTGAGTCTTAGTGCGCACACAAGCTTTCCTACCACATAAGTTCCTCCTTCAGCACTCTAGTTTCACTTCTGTTTTTACTCACTCCTATCCCTTGTGTTCCTTGCTGTTATTTCATGCTTCAAACTTCCTTTTAGGATGCAGGCCATTTGCTGCACATGTGTGTAAATGCAGGCATGCATCCATCTCACCACTGCAGGTCGTGCTGTGCTGTGTGCCCTCTCTCCTCAACAGCTTTAAGCTCGGTGTACGCCTGCAGGAGCTGTCGCCTTAGTTTGCTGACCTCACCATCAGGCTCCTCAGAGGGGCTCTGCTGCTCCTCCAGACTCTGTACCTCAACCTGGAGCCGCTCCAGCTCAGCCCGATACCTCTGCACTTCTTCCAAAAGCTGCATCTCAGAACTGTGCGCACTGCAGAATAAGAATGAAATAAATGTGTTGCACTCATAGTCTTTTAATTATCTTCCTTTCTTCCTCTGTGAGAAGAAAACTGAGGACAAGTAAGTATTTTTCAAGCAGTAATCATTTATTTTCCAGTGTAAAGTTTTTTTTTTGTATTTAAACCGTACAACTAAATGTAATGTGAATATATATATACTATAAAGGATAATATTGGGAATACAAATGTTTTATTAATTAAATTGGATTCTATCATGACACCTTAACTTTAAGGTCAGCATAGTGTCAAAAAACCCAATACATCTTGTCACAGCTAATTATTCCTATATTATATTTGTATAAGCATG
Organism: Jordanella pulchra; assembly: GCA_034780135.1. Classification (NCBI taxonomy): domain Eukaryota; kingdom Metazoa; phylum Chordata; class Actinopteri; order Cyprinodontiformes; family Cyprinodontidae; genus Jordanella; species Jordanella pulchra. The sequence continues at coordinate 20,265 of JAUZNJ010043925.1, read as the reverse complement.
GATATCAAAATTAAAATGCTCTTGGAGCACCACAGTTTAAAATACAGCAAACCAGAAAAAAAAAGAAGGGCTGGATATTTTAGAAATAAGAAATTTAAGTCAACTATATATATATATAAGTTCATTTGGAACGTTTAAAAACTCTGATCAGAACGAGTCAGGATAGCACAATATTTATTGAGATAAAGATGCCCTATTAAAATATCCCTCAGGCATATTTTGAAGTTATGTTGTCAGAATTAAGAATGCCAAACTCCAAATAAACAGTTCATCCAAATATATGGAGTCAGCAAAAATGAAAACATACCTCTTTAAAGTGTCATGGAGTAGCTTGAAGCCATTGTTTAGCTTTGTGAAATTAGTCTGGCAAATTTTGCCCAAGGATAACATCTGAAAAACAGAAAAAAAAAATTTTCACACCTTTTTAATTTTGTTACAATGTAGTTTTATTTTCAATCAACAATGATATGCATTCCAATGAGGCCCATTTATCAGATGAATGTTATATTTTGAAACCAAGCAGGTATTAAACATTTAATTAAATGTCATTTCAAGCTCAGTTTTTCTCAAAACATGGTCACTCTTACTTAATCTATAACATTAATCCAGGCTGAGTCATTTCTCTCTGTTGTCTCCACATGCTTTCTCATCCATCCTTAATGGAATAACTGAATAGTTATATATCATAATTAGGATTAAATTGAAATTTAAATGGACCCTGACTGCACAGTTTTGTTTTCTTTAAATAAACTGAGAACATTTTGCCACATTTGATTTCCCATAATTAAGCATGAATCATGAATGATCATAAAAAGTGCCCTGAGATTATATTTACAGAAAATCTGAGCTGTACAGATAAACAGAAGAAAGAAATATAGGAAGAAGAATATTGAATCAGAGGAACACTTCCAAACTAAAAAAAAAATGGTTATTGTGTTTGAATCCTTCAGAGTATTCTTGTCAATCTTCATTATAGAATTTGCTCGTCTTTAAAAATCAGATGCTAGAAAACTGCTTACAAATCAAAAATCTAATGTTATTTTGAGGGATTATTGAGTCTTAGAAGTGAACAACTGCACTACTTCAGTCCTTCCTGGCTTCAGACTTAATAAAAGTTTTACCTTTTTTTTTTTTTTTAAAAAAAGGAAGTTTTTTTTTGCTGCAACAAACAGAAATTTCTGTTCCCAGAAAAGCTACTTTATATATCGTCTGAACTCTAAGAGCAGAATTTGTTTGTTTAGCAGAAAAGAAAAACAACATTGCTTTCTTAAAAAAGGAATTAGAGCAAGCTGATGCAATTAAACTTGCATAATATTTTTCCATACTTGCTCTACTGGTCAAAGCCTTTTTTTTTTATTATCACCTCTAGAAACCCCCTCAAGAACTGAGGTGAAACAATTTCAGGCGATTACCTATTAAAGCTCATTTAGAAAATGCCAGAAGAGTGCAGAGCAGTTATTAAAACAGAGAAATGTAAACTATAAAATATGTATTGGATTACATCACAATTCTTGGCTTGCTATATAATTAGGTATTCTCTTATGTTTTAGTATTCCCATCTTCACAATGCATCCACAATGGAAAAGGTAATAATAAGGTAGACCTACTGAATGGCAAAGATGTATCCAAGCTATTCACTACCTGTTCTAACTTTTTGCAAACTTAAAGTAAAAGAGCTTTTATTGAAACGGCCTAATGAGTGGATCTTATTGTCCAGTATTACAAGCAAATCATCTACTGATTGACCAAATAAAGCTGATTAAACTTAAAAACCACCAACAAACAACACAAACAACACTACAACTGATAGGAAAAATAAAGCAAAACCTGACTCATATATCAGCTGGCAAACGGGGGTGAAATTATCTGCAGGGGTTGTGAATTTTCTCTCCCTGCAACAGGAGCTTTGTGGGTACGTAACAGAGATAGAAACAAAGGACAGGTGGTGTTCCTCTCTTATCTTTAGAGCCAGGTTGGTGAAGGGGAGAGTAATGAAGGATAGCCTTGTCTGTATCACAAAGCTGCAGAACCAAGGATATCTCTAGCGAGACGTTGTAGTAAGTTTTCCAAACAGCATCTACACACAACCACACCGATTATATATGCATTCCCATGGACTGATATCTAGTTCCACTTCTAGGCAGTGAGGATGGATGGTTGTGTCTTTAGTGTCACATCTTATAAATTGTTGTCACCCATCTGTTGTCATAAGCCCTCGAAACACTGCAAGGTCTGAAAGGATGGTGAAATGAATTGGATAAATGTTGTGCACTGTTACCATGATTTGTTCAGATCGTTTCTTTCATACAGTCACCAAAGGTCAAAAGATTACAATAAAAACTGCATCCTCAAATGTAGAAATGTCTGATGTGAAGATGTAGCAAAATAATAAAAAAAATAAATCAAAAAACACGGTAATTGGCAGAAAAAAATGCTCTAAAATGGTCAGAGTTTATGTTTTCAGCAGCACAGATGACATCAGTGAAGGAACAAGCATCCTGGCTGAACACTGAGCATTTATCTGTGAGAAGCAGCCTAAGGCGCTTTCAGCAGCCCTCTCTTATTTCACTGCCAAAACTGATCTGCTGCGGTAAAGGAGGTTGGCGGCGTCATGAAGTGCTTGCATGTGGCTTACATGTGGTAATGCACCTTTGAAATGAGGGATAAACTGTGACTGAAATAAATGAATACATTCATTGTTGATATTTTTTGCCTGCACCTATATAAAAAAAAGCTGGAATGCTATCAGAGAATACAAGAGTGTAGTTCAGTAGGCATGTGGCATGTATATAAAAAAGAAGCTGGAAGCTTTAGCAGTCTGGACCTTATTGGAAGAAAAATAATAATGACATGAGGCGTAGCGCTGTGTTCCACTTCGTGACTAGGAAGATATATTCCTTTAATGAATAAGAACAATAGCATTGCGATTTTCCTGAGATAATGGAACTCCTAACTCTCTTAATTCGAGTTTAGGTCATTTCAGACCCTTAAGTTTGGAATCTACCATTTCCTTACAGTAAACCTGCTAGTATAAGAAAAAAAACGTATTAGACTGTTTGCTTTAAAAGTGTTGTAAAACATGCTTGTATCACATAGCGACTCGATAAGTTAGTTTATTCGTTGATATAAAAAAAAGGTGGAGACTTCAAAGAAAACTAATGTCCCCAGTCAGGTCTCCACAGAAAACTGAATTCCACCTCATTGATCTCAGTACACACACACATTAAACTGAAGGCAAACAGCATCAGACCAACTTCAGAGACTTCACAGTACTTGATGGTCCACAAAAATCACCTTCAGTGCATTAGGTTTAGACCATTAGCATTAAAAGTGTCTATCATAATGCCAATGTACATGGCGACATTAGAAACATTGTCATAGCAGCTTTATCCATAACTCATCATGGCCATATTTGAGGATTCAAACACAGAATAATAAACCCGGAATGTCACATAAATCATCAGGTACAACCAGACACAAAGTCATCTAAACTGGGTTTTTTGAACAGTAGATATCAGTCAGGAAAATCATTTTTAGTCAAGGACTTCATTTTTGACCATAATTTGTATGTTATTAAGAAAAACATGGTTGAATGCTTGTGTCTTATTTGCCACGGTCGACAGGCTAACAAACATTCCTGTGACTGTAGCATTTGAACTCCACTCAGCCAGAGCCTGCAACGATTATACTAATTTCTTCACTGAAAAAAGTAAAAGATTGGAGGGGCAGTCTGAACATTCATATCAAGTTGCCTCCAACTAGGAGTGATCTTGAAAAAATTTCCCAATTTCCTAATAGATTAGCTATAAAACATATAAGAGACCGTACACCATACAAGCTCTTCCTCCCTCTGTTTCACAATTTTACCCATAAATTTTCTTAAAAAAGCTTGGTCTCTCAAAACATATTTAACTTAAATAATTACCTATTTGAAAAGTGTTTTCCAAATAACCTAGAAAGAGTAAATATAAGCCACTGATAATTATTTGTGTTGCTTCAATGCCACTGCAATGTATATTTTATTTTGTCTTCAAATGAAAAAAAGTCTGAATTGTCTTGCAACAAAAAAGTGCCATATAAATAAACTGCTCTTACTTGCCTAAAGGGACATATTTCTAAAGCTATTCCAGATGTATTGAAACATACACCAATCGACTCTCTGTTGTAGCTTTTACGATATATTCATCAAAATTCAAAAACAAAATGCCATGACAGTTGCAGTAATTTAAACAATATTTAAACCGATATGTTATTTGATATTTGACAAATAAACTGTGGCAAGCAGAGAATTCTACTGTAAGCTAAAATCATCTCAAAGTAGATTAACATGCAGCCTGGGAAATAATTGCTTTAGAGGAAAATGTGGTTAACTCTGTAGAATGAATTTGTTGATGTTGTGTTATAATTTTTATTAGATGGTAGCTGCCATTCAAATTGCTATTTTATTTATGGCCATCCTAAACAAAACCACCAAAGAGGAAACTACTGCTTATTTCTCAAGAAGACAATTGTTTGTTTCAGCAAACAAACCATTTCATAAAGCCACCACTGGTGACACCACAGCACTTATAACACTATTTTATTAGCAATTGGCGCCTCTGAACAATAACAATGAGTCAACAAATTAGGACTTCTGAAGCTCTGCCAAAGCATACTTGAATAAAAACATTTTTTTTGATACTATAGTGTTTTTTTATTACTTTACCCTATAAAACCCTAAGAATGTTAGAATTAGAGCATTAGTTGAATAAAAGAAAAATTAGATTGTGTACAAACTCAGATCTGTCTCATTTTAATCACGTCTTGTACTATCAAATGGATGGATGGACAGATACTCTACACATTTCTTTTGAGATCAACTGCACACGCTTTTTTTTTTTTTTTTTTTTACAAAAAGGTCTTTTGTTAGAAAAAAAATTGAGATTAATAATTTTCAGAAATATTGCAGATGATGTCTAGTGGTTGTTATGGAGACCTGGTGGCCTAAGATGTCATTTTATTCTACACTTTAAATGTCAGAGCCCCCTCCCCATTAATATTTGTACTGATAATTTAAGTTTTAATTATCATACAGTCTTGTTTGTCAAAGTTTTAGTTGTTTAAATTTTTATATTTGCTCTCATTGGAGATGAAGTTGAGATTATTGCCTTGTTGGCATTTTCCGTCTTCAATTACATGTTTTCTTGTATTTCTTAGCTTTGACGGGTGGCTTTGTGAAGTTAGCCAGTGTGTCATGCAATTGTTATACATTAAATGAACGGAAGCTATAGATTGTTTATTAAATCAGAAATAAATTTCAATCTAAAAAAAATGTTTTGGCAACATTTAAAGATTTGACATTGTGAGTGTGATGACCAAATCCATGGCCACACTCCTTGCACAATTTTATTTTTTCATAGAAACAACACTTTAGTTTCAATAAAAAAAACAAAAAAAAAAACCAAAAAAATTTATTAGTTGATTTGGATACATTTGTTCTATTTGTTAGCGTGCACATTTAGTTACCATGTGTATTTAATATCAACATAAAGTTAATTTAGTTTGCTTCAGATCAACTGTCTGTTTTTCCTGCTGGTACTTACCTGCCTTGGAGTTGCCAGACAAGGGGGGGGGGGGCTCAGCAGGCTTAAATGCTGATTGGACTGCACCACTAGTTCTTGCTGCCAGGGGGAATTTGGGATTTCTTTGTTAAGATAAGTTTGGTATTTAAGTAAATGGTAGGGTGTAAAGTTTCATACTTTTTTGAGTTTCATTTTTGGGTCTTTAGTTTAGCCAGACTTGGCTGTACTGTGATTTGTTTTGTGTCATTTGTAATTGTGTTCTGTCTAGTTACCCTATTCTGTCTTTATTGGTCTGATTAGCCAGTATATAAACCCCTGTGTGTCATTTCTTTGTCAAGTCAGTTATGTTTGTTTGAGCAGCCAGTTTGTTTGCAATTTTTATTTTATTTTCTGAGTTCAGTTTTGTTTCTCTGACCTCTTTTATGAGCTCATTTTGTTTTTGACATTGATAATCTTGGGGTTAAAATAATAATAATAAAAAAAACGTTTTTTCTAATATGTCCTGTGTCTCCTTCTGTTTTTAACTTGGTCCATCACAGTGAGTGCCACAGATTGAATTTAAAAAAAGATTTGCTAGATTTAAATGGTTGACCCCAAGGTCCTGATATTTTAAAGGTGATCAATTCCACATAGTAAAAATATTCAGCTGAGTTCTAATTAATAACATTACTCTATTCCATCCAAGTGGGCGAAATTACATTAATAACCCCCCCAGCTATTATAACTGTTCATCGCCGTTTACCTATTCTCTGTCTGTCTGTTCCCCAATGTCACACCCACTCCAATCTTTCTCAATCTCTGTACTTTCTGTCAATGCTGTGGAAACTGTTTTGTAATACGCAATAGTACAGCCCCTCCCAATCTCCTGTACTTGGTGCTTGCTCTCTCCCATCACTCTCTCTACCTCTCTCCCTCCCTCCCATGTCCTGATATTAATGACACAGCTATCTGAGGCAGCAGCAGTTCCCCTGCACTCTTCTCCTCCTGCAGGCTGCATTCTGACACACACACACACACACACACACGCACGCTCGGAAAGATACAAACAGAGCAACCCGCTCAAACGAGAGAGATACTGAACAGATATTTGTGGGTTTTTTTCTTTCTTTCTTTCTTTTTTCTTTTTTTTTTTTTTTTTTTTTTTTTTACTTAGAATCTTCGGGCAAATTCTTAAACCCTTAGCTCAACTCTTTCAGACTGCAAAATCATATTTGAGGTTTTTCTATCCCTTTTTGTTGACCTACAGACTTCTTTTGCTTCTACAAATCTTGCTAAAAATGAGGACGATGTTGCTCTGCATTTGTGCCTCCCTGATGCTCATGACCACTTTGGTGCCGCGAACCATCTGGGCAGCAGACTACAGTGTAAACTCCCACCAGCGTTGGGATGCAAGAGGACCTCAGAGTCTTGGATCTGAACCGGGTCACTCAACCTCTTGCTCTGTGAAACTTCGACCTTCTGGCCATTGTAGGAGCTCTGGAGCCGGTGCAGATGAAAGTGAGGAATGTCCCTATCAGCTCACCTTGCCTCCCCTTACCATTCAGCTACCCAAGCAGTTCAGGCTGCTGGAAAAGACTATGAAGGAGCTGCAGAGCCTCAAAGAGGAGGTGAACAAGCTGAAAAGTGGTTGTCAGGAGTGCCTTGGGAAGCACAGTAATGTGGTCTTTGGATATCAGCAAGCAGACCAGGTACAGACACAGGTTCCCATTCAAAGGGATGCAGAGAAAGAGCAGCCACTGGATCTTCAGAGAGGGTCAAGTCAAGAGGAAAGGGGAGATGGCATGATTTCTGGAGCTAATTTGGATGGTACCAGACTGGGGCAAGGTTCCAGTTTGTGGAAAATTACACCTAGCCCAAGTAATATTCAGGAGATGCAGGTAAGAGGTTAACTTTTTCCTATACATCATACTTTCTCTCTCCATTTAAATCAATGCTATTTTAACAAATTTGACATGCAAGTTTGTTTTAGCAAGGCTTCCCCTAACTTAAAAAATACTGTACAAGGCGATGCAAGCGCTGCAATGACAGCAATGCACCAATCCATTTACTTTTATCAAAACTATGTTAATATTCAGCATGTTGATGCCATTGGCTCTCCCCTTTGTAATGATCAGAGAGAATCACCTAATAAAATGGACAAAAGTTGAGCTGTATAAACATTGGCGAAACCTTAAACATGCTAAGCCAATTGCACCCAAGTGGAACGTAAACAGAGCAGATGCTTAAAGACCCGTAAAGTCTTTCCTGGCACGATTCCACCAGGGGAAATTCCTAAGAATGTAAACCTTGATTAAACAGTAGGCATTAGACAACAGTTGAAATTTGGTAAATTTAAGGGCTAAGCAGCAAGCTTGTTGATTCTCACTGTCACTTTGGCAAACAGCCAATAGTCTCACAGACACTGTTCCCATTCCGCAATTCAAATTGGCTGGTGCCTGTAGTAATCCACCTGCTTTGTAGTCTCTGCCAAAAACAATTTTCTCTACCCCTGCTCTTGGCCGTTTTTTTCAGGTGAAACTGAATAGGATGTCTGCGAGCCTTCGCAACGCCAGGAGCCAGATCTCAGCTCTGCAGGGTAGACTGGAGGGACTAAACCTGCTCAACATGGACAACGTGCAGGCAATGGTGGACAGGCAGGTGGAGAACATCACCGGAGCGGTCAACAAGCTGAGCTCCAGCTGTACTACTCAGTGCGCAGCACAGAACAGCCCTCAGTGTAAGCAGTCTTCTTCTAGGATTCTAGGGGTGATTATGTAAATAATTTAAATCTTCTAATCCCCTAATGTTTGTGATTTTTCGTGAAGCATAGAATTTAAAAGATCCCTACATCCTCAGATGTATATTTCACAGTATATTTCCAGCACACTTTGATATTAATATGGTTCTTATCTGGTTTATCTTACTCCCATGCATGTTTTGCAATGCATTTGAATGATATTAACAGCATTCCTAACTTTTCATTTCTGTTTTATAAATTTGCTCCAGATGGAAGCCTCAGCATAGACATTACTTGTGCAGTTTGGGTTGTGGGGAGGTGAATGTTCTGGCACAGGGACGGTCCAATCATTCCAAAGTGGACACTGCAATCACTTGAAAAAACAAACTGCTCGACCGCCTTGTCCTTACAAGAGCTTTTTTTGTAGGACATGGGAAAAGAAAGCATCCACACAACACATTTTGTTTCAGAATGTATTTTCTATGAACTTTATGAAAATGATTTTTTGCTTTCAATTTTAGAATTGAACACATTCATGGTTTTTTTAGATCAGAATTTAAATTGCAAGGCCTCACCACTATTCATGGGTGGATGGATAGATCAGACGTGACAGGATAGGAAAGTCTGAAAATACTATTTCTATACTCTATTACCTTTTCCCTGTTTAAGCTAGGCTGGTAAAACATGCAAAAATGATTTCCAAACATTAACAAAGCACATGGAAACTTTCTCTGATTAAAGCAATTTGCAGCAGATATGTAAGGATTTGAATCAAATATATCCATCATATTCATTCTACTTTATTTTAAACACTCTAAATTCTTTCAAATTAAGATTATAATGAGCAAGAGTGAAGTAACATAAGTCAGACACAAAAACTACATTCCCATTGGCTCTTACATAACTAATTCAAGTGCTTTGACTCTCCATTAGCCTCATATGCAGCAACTCTAAAAGGCAGAGACACATACTTGGCTTCATAGTCACAAAGAGTTCAAAAAGCTTTGCATGTAAAATCTTATTATAGTCTCTCTAAAATCTATTGGTAGGAACTAAAAACTAGCTAAACCCCACAAGCATCCCAATTTGCATTTATGTAAAAGCTCCCTTGCTTGAGAGCACAGCAGAAATGCACTCCACAAAGTGAATAATTTCCCGATACTGCATGAATGGATGTGACACTGTATTGGGGCTTTCATGTGGAAAACAGATGTGAGCTTATTTCAAAGCAGATTAGCTGGGACAGTGGTGTGAAGGGAATCACGTCTCTCGTCTCCTCCTCCTTAGCTCCGAATTCCTTTCTTTTTTCCTTAACATTTATTTTTTCTTCAGAGAGCAGAACTCTTAATTTTGCCATTTCGTGTTTTGTCTCTCTTGCTTACTTAACTTCTTGCTTCTTCCATTTTTGTTCCAATTCACCTCACCATGTGTCTTCCCTTGCTGTTCTTTTTTGCCGTCATGCGCTTACACTTGATGCATAATAAGGCTTGATAATAGCACAAGCAGTAGTTGAGGTAGCTCCCCTGTACATTAAACAAGTCATGGATGGTTTAATCAAGTCTGTGATACTTGTTTTTGTGCAAATAATCCATCAAGCTAAGCTTAACTTACAAGTTAGACTCACTCGGGAATATTTGCTTCATGTTTTTGATAATCCAAACAACGAAGACATAAAAAAGCTAGTACAAACGAAATTGGCAAACCTCTTTTGATGAGAGTGCAGTTATATAACTTAGCTTCATGTAAATACTTAATTGGAGTTACACTCGAGGGATATTGCTTAATAGAATATTTACTTCCTTCCATGTTTAGAAGAACAATCCAAACCCATCCATATCGTCTGAGGGCATGCACCTTAATGAAACTCAATGAGACTGAACGGTCCTTTGCCATAATAATGTGTGTGCCAATGAAGTAAAAAACAAAAACAAAACAAAAAAAAAACATTGTTAAATTGTTGACTATCAATTTACCACGTCATTTCTCTTTTACTTCTATTAAATTAGGTTGAATTAAGCAAGATTGAGCCATATAATGTTCTTTTGATGAAGACATCCAGAAAAATCTAGACCCATATAGTCAGCTGATTACTTTAACGTGAATGAACAGCAGAAATGTAAAAATGTTTTGCCCCCAAAAGTTCTTTTTTACGTGAAATTTTTGCCCCCCCCTGGCAAAACACCCCAGATCTAAAGTAATCCAGATGTGAGGTAAACACTTACTAGAAATGTGATGCATGGGTATGTAAACTGGTGGAAGAGTTCAATGGGCACAATATAAACTAACAGCTCCAGAACCTTCAAGGAGTAGGTAACATTTCAGTCAAACAGTAATAAATAGCAATAAAAGCATTTTTACAGTGCTGTAAACACGCTTTTTCCACCCCTGCTGCCAATTCGGACACTTCCCATCAGAAGTCTTCTAATGCTCAAGGCAAAACGATAACAGTTCTAGTGTTAAGCCACATTAACTCAGTGATACAAAATGAAAATAGACGCTTCATCTCACAATGTGCTTTTCTACAAATAAATGTTTTCTTTTTGATGAGTTTCAATCTATCCAGACTAAACAAATCTTTTCAAGCTTACAATAACCTCAAAGAAGAAAGAGAGCATTTTATTACTACCTTGTCTTTATATTTGTTTCCTTTCATGATTAGGAAGTATTCAGTCTAAACTAAAATGGATAATGTGGTGTTTAATCAGTTTAGTGTTGAAGAGGTTTTTGATAACAATGATGACTGTTAGAGTAATTAGCCTATATTCACCTGCCAAACAAGTTAATAAAAGACAAAGGCTGCAGAGAATTTAGCTTGTTAATGCTGTGAATGGTCACAAGCCTGTTAAATGCATTAACTGGATAAATATTTTCTAAAAGAAGAAATGTCAACATGCACTAAAATCAAAAACTTCATGTTTCAACAAAAATGATTTTGATTTTGGCTGAAAAGTGAGGCATGTTTTTCAATTTATTAAATCGAAATCCAAACCGCATTTAAATACACTAAAGGGTTTCTTTGTTTGTTGCAACAGCGATTTATGCCTTTTTTCTCTCACTATGACCTTCTCAGAGAACCTGTCCTCTAATTCACCAGTTAGATACACAATACAGTCGTTCAGATATCTGCAATGACTGGTACTTGAATTAAAATGATTTTCAGGCTCAGTGCCAGATTAGCTTGTCCGTCCAGGGAAACTGGCTTTTTTGTCAGATGAATGTGGACAAATGCAGAGGGCGTAGTGAACTGTAACCAAAAAAAACGCAGTTAAGGCACTGAAAGTGAATAGGACAGAGGAGCAAAATTACAGGTCAATACTTTAAATGCCAAATGCTGACAGAGTCATTACTGTGACAAGGATACAATTTAACCCCACCCTTGACTTTTAAACCATTCTCCATACTGAAACTCGCCATCTGTAGACCTTTTGCAGTTTGAGTGTCTTCTGAAACGTGCTAAGAAAAAGAATCAGAGTCCATAAGCATCTGAAACCTCACAGTGTTCCCCATTTTTATCTACTCATCTCTCATTATTCAGTCTAGACCTCCTCTCCTGCTACCTGAGGTTCATGTCAGTTTTAATTCACCATTGCACTGAACAGCTCTTGCGGTTTGAGTCAACGGCATCAACAATGGAAACTCAACAGGGTCTACACGCCGCTCACCTGGTGTCAAAATGATTTTAAAAGGAGCCATGCTTCTCTAATCCAGTTTCACACTTTCCCAGGTTTGGACAAGTCCATCCCTGTCAGTTCATAAATACTTCCTGACACTTGCCTCTTAGCTCATGTTTGGAGGTTGGACCCATACTTGCTGTGAATCACAGAAAAAAGCAAGAAATGAAAGAAACAGCAGGAGAAAGATGCAGGTAGGGTGTAGAAAACTGAAAGGTAAAGGCAACATTATTATCTAACAATTTACAAAAATATTCTTACATTGAAGCTGCAGTATATTTATTGCAACATCAATATTTATGTTATCACAATATCAAAGAATTGCTTGGATGCCATATGTAGTAGGGTATTATTGATTTAGGCTTTCCTGCACCTTTGAAGGAAAGACTTTAGGGTTTGGCAATAATCAGGCAAAGGGATGAGAAAGCTGTAATTACTGAAATTAAAAGAACGAGAAAAATATGTAAACTGTATTCAATACAGTCATTGCAACATTCAGTTATAAAATTGCAAATATATGTTTTCATAATGTGTAACTGTAAGCATGTGTGGACTACCAGCACTAAAAAGGTATAATAACAATAGTTTTTAATTGTTCACTTCTCATGATTCAAAGTGAATATCAAAAGATGCCAGAGAAAAATAAAAAAGGGAACAGATGTTATGAAAGAACTGTACTCCAGCCCCTCCTATGCTTGTTGCTGCACAATGTCTACTCTGTCCACCAGACAATATGTTTAAAAGTTATATATCATAATGGTACATTTTCTAAAAATAACTCTCAATTACTCTAAGTTCTCAATTAGAGTAATTACATGTTGCAGATTCAGCTCTATTAGTGAAAAAAGCAAACTGATATTTTCACTGTAGATTGGTTTCATAAGATTATAAGGTATAGAAATACAGAACTGAAATGAGGAGAGGACTATTGCCTAATTTTTATTTGACTCCTCACACAATTTCTTAGAAATACAAGAAAAAATTAATTTATTCAAACAATGTTGAAGAAAAGTGTTGAAAATAGTTTTGATTTATTTGAGAATATAAATCACTTTTTATTTGCCAGATAGTGAAACAAAGGGAAAAAGTCTCTTTCCCTAAAAGCATTCTTCTAAAAATAAAATAAATTCAGGTCTCGACAATATTTTTTGTAACATAATATAAATATAGCTCTATTTTTTCTGCCTCTTTAGAAACACAGACTTTTATTACAGCTCTTGCTTTAGTAAATAACACCCAGTTAAAATTACTTCTATTGCTTTCTTCCTCCAACCACACAGTTATCATAGCACCTAGAGACTGCTCGGACTACAACGTGATGGAGGTGAGGAAAAACGGCGTTTACCGTGTGACCCCTGACCCTCGCAACGGGACATTCGAGGTTTTTTGTGAAATGGAGTCTTTCGGTGGCGGGTGGACTGTCATTCAGCAGCGTGTCAACGGTTCCGTGAGCTTCAACCGCACATGGGCCGAGTACAAGAAAGGGTTTGGAAACCTAAGGTATGTTTTTTTTTTTTTTTGTTCACATTCATACAAAGAAAAAGCTAAACACATTACTAGACCCATATAGAATAAAAGCTGCTGCTAAAATGGGGTCACAAAACAGGTTATAGTGCAACACCTCAGCATGCTGACTGTAGTGTTGAGGTAAACACTTTGTGGCTAAGGAATGAAAAATAACCCTATTTACATCAAGGTTAATTTAACCTGACAAAGAACTGGACTATAAACCTCTGGATTTAACAGCATGGAGAATCTAATAAAATCTGCAACCGAGAAGCATTATACGATTTGTAGGATGCAGCGTTTTATGAAGCTTGACTCCCCACTTTTATGGTGACTGTGGCACTAAACCAGAGTACGCGTACAATATTGGAATGCAGGCAGTGCAGAGAAACCCATCCTGACAGTGTCATTATTCAGAAATATTTCAGTCAAGAGGATGGTTCTACAGCGGTCTCTTCCAATGCAGAGCATCTATACTGCAGCATAAATGGAGAGGGGATTATAGTCTATATAATGCTTCTGATCTACTTCACACAAAGGATCAGAAACTGAAGCTGGCACAGCTTAAGGGTGGTACGGCCTAGGGTGGGGTTGGGGGGTACTTAAAATGCTGTTTAGGGTACTGAATGGAATATTTCTGGAAAACTAGCTGTAAAGTAATTGAAGCATAAAGCATCAAGCTGATAATGTTATGTTTCCTACTCTGCACACGCAACATTGCCATATAAATTTCTCTGATTTACCCAAACTGCAAAACTTTGGTGACAAAAGCACTTAAAGTATTACTGGATAAATAAGAAAAGCACTCAGAGCTTGGACGGCTGAAAAGCAAAGTTTGGTCTGAAATATCAAGGCCAAGAAGGAAATAAGAAGAAAAGCTAGAGTGTGATTGTGAAAAAACAATCTACAGTAGGCTGTAGGTGTGATGGTATGAAGTCTATCGTCGATATAAAGTGCATAAAAAATTCAGAGCTTTCACTGCATAGTATAAAAATGTAAACAGTGTCTTGGAAAGGAGTTTAACAGGTTTCAATACTCCTTATTTTAAGAATATCTACCCAGATAGGAAAGCCAATTACTGCATTGTGGCCAGATTCCTTTTAATGAGTTTGATATTTCTGTTTTGATAACAGCTTTAATGTATAACAAAGTAAGAAAGAGTCCAAGGCCAAAAAAGTAGTCTGCGCCTCTTCTTTCCTGAGTAAATTGCTCCCATGTTTTATCATTTTTTCCTCACTCAACAGAAAGTTCCTGGAATTTGTAAACAGTCTCCAGTTTGCTACTGCCATCATTTGATTAGTAACAAAACTGATCTATAAGATTTTGAATTTCATGTGGCCTTCCTGTCGATTTTTGCCTGTTGAAACTTGGAAACAAACTTTAAACATGCACTATACATAGATATCAATGCCATTTTTGTAGAAAAAGCCTATGCTTTTTTTACTCTAATAAACTTAGTATATAAACTGATGTTTTATGATAATGTTTTATGATTTGTAAATCCTTATCTAAAAAAGGAATGTGTTTTTTTCCCCTTAAAAATGTTCCAAAACAGTCTCCATCAGTTCATTGCAAAATAAATCATTTAGATTTACAATTTTTGTTTTTTATGGGATGAGCTAGCATGCTTTTGGTTGTGTATATTGACAACCAATCATACAATCATACTAGAAGCCCCACCTTATATTGCCACAAGTTTTGCAGCAGCTGCCATCTCAGGTTCAGGTTTTTAAACTCCATGTGCTTGTGACAGGGGAATGATAAATTTATATGGTACTTTTCTAGTTATACTGGCTGCTCAAAGTGCTCTACTGTATGGTGTCATTCACCCAATTACTGACGAACAGAATCCTGCATCCAGGATAAACTGTCTTGACCACAGGAACATGATAGAAGGAAGCTGGCATCAGACAGATCTTCAAGGTTGCAAAATTACTCATCTCACTGAGCCCCAGTCAGACTGAAACAGCTGCAACATCTACACAGAAATAAAAAAAAAATAAACTCTAGTATGTGTTTGCAGTCACTGCCGCACCCAACAGCCTTCACTGTGAGTAAGCTTTATTATTTTACTATCGGCATTGAAATGCAGCCCTGTGTTCAGGTGCTCATAGAATCTACAGCTTATTTACATGCAGTGCTGGGTCTCAGAGCATAAGCTTTTATAGAAAATGAATCCATCTATAGAATTTCACTTCACAAATCCTCACTAAAAAGAGCCTAGCCTTGCTTTGAGATGCCATAACAATAACTAAGCCCACCTGTTCTCAATATCGCAGATTGTTTGCCACCTGTTTCACTATAATGGATTGATTTTCACACGTAAAATGAATAATATTCTGACCACGCGAAATATTTCTCTCTTTTTTTTTTTTTTTGTGCAGGCTGCAAACATTTCAGAGTGAAATCAATTATTTAGCACACCATGCTGCTGATGTTTGGAAGTAATAGCCAGTGAAAAATGCAAGGGCTTACGCATTATCTGGAGTCAACTTTCAGATCAATACCTTTATTTCTTTTTTATCTTTTGTTTTTTTTCTTCTGAAAAATAACCATGGTAACTTCAGTAACTATGCCAGAGGCCCCAACACTCCCTTCAACTGAAAAAAAACATAAAAAACAAAAACCTTTTTCATCCATTTTTCTGTGTCACATTCTTACTGCTTACATTTTTCTTTTCCCCTCCTCTCATGTGTCAGGATAAGTTCATTTTATCTCTATAGATATGTAATTTATAACTGTGTTTGCACGTATTTTTAATGTACCCCTAATTCTCGGTTTTCTCCTCTTCTCTTGTTCTTCTCCAACCTTGGGTCTGGCAGAGGGGAGTTTTGGCTCGGCAATGACCACATTCACCTGTTGACGAAGGCTAAAGACATGGTCCTACGCATAGAGCTGGAGGACTTTGAAGGAGTCCGGGAATATGCAAAATATGATCAGTTCTATGTGGCTAATGAGTATTTGCGTTACCGACTCTCCATCAGCGGATACAGGTACAGTATTAGTTCATCTGAGTCTTTCACATGACCTATGCAGTTCCAGCTAAATGCTTGCTTCGAGCCACCAGAGGCACAATTGTCCTCTTTGGGGGCTTTTAAAGATGCATTTGTCATTATATGCAAGACCTGACGCATAATTCTGGCAGGATGTTTGATCTGGTAAAAGTCTGAGCCTACTAGTTTAGGTTATTTTGAGGCTGTGATAGCTTTAGAATTTGTTAGCTTGATTTAACTATCCTAGAACCCGTTTGAATGCAGCACTAAAGTATAATGTATCAAGGTCTCAAATTATTATGCTAAGGGAAGTTGGGACAACTTGGATGTAGCCACCCTTCTCTACTCAACTCACTTAGTGCAAAGCACCAGTCCCATCTGCAGCACCACAATCCACATGGTGACATTACCACAACTACAATATAACTTCTGTGCTTGATAATATAAGTATTCTTAGGTTTCAAAGCTGTGCTTTTTCCAATTCCCTGTCATTTTATGTCTCAATCTTTTGTCTCCACGACCATCTGACTTTTTTTTCTACAAGATATCTGACTTGTCTCTTTGTTGGTTGCAGCACCTGTATCTTGATTATGTGATCACGACAGTTAATTTTGGGTTATTTGAGAATCATTTATTTTAGTTTAGCCTTAACCATAACATCGAGGACTTAAGACCTGAACCAAGCCTTTTATTTTCAATAAATTACATATCTGCCAATGTTTTAGGTGCAATTTATAAATAATCATTCTTAATTAACTATCTATAAATCATTAATAAATGGTCTCTTTACCATTAATAAACGATGGTTTGATGGTTATTGTACAGTGTAACCGAATTGGGTATTCCAACATGACAAAATACACAACAGACATTTTAGGATAGATAAATCAGACTTCTGGGAATTGTCTTCCCAAAGGTTTGACATTAACCTTAGGGTCTGTAATGTTTAGGTGATGAAATACCCAGTCAGAATTATGCAAGAGAATCAGATCATTTATAATAAGGGCTGTATGTAAATATTTTAACCTGTATTTGTCATTTGGTCAATTCAACCAATCTTTTGTTACAGTGGGACAGCAGGGAACGCCATTAGTTTCAACAAACACTTCAACCATGATCAGAAGTTCTTCTCCACCCCCGACCGTGATAACGACATGTACCCTTCAGGAAACTGCGGTGCCTACTACAGCTCCGGCTGGTGGTTTGACGCCTGCATGTCTGCCAACCTCAACGGCAAGTACTACCATAAGAGGTACAAGGGCGTGAGGAACGGGATCTTCTGGGGAACATGGCACAACATGACAACAGAGTACTACCCCACCAACTACAGGCAGGCCTTCAAGACCGTCAAGATGATGATACGGCCTAAAAACTATGCTCCTTAAAAAGGACAGACAAATCTTTACCCAAGAGGAAAAAAAAAATAAATCCATGAAAATTAAAGCAAGTACGTTGTCCTGTAACTATTCACATGCTTACATGTACACACACACACACACACAAACAAAATAGGCGAGCTCTGCAGAAAGTTTCACTTCAGTACTAACAAAACTCAGTGTGAAATACCATATTACCGTCTGCCATCACATTTCCACTGACGCAAGTGTGGCCTTTGAAATGTCGGATTAATATGACAATAATAATAATAAAGGAGGAAAATCGGTTGTGAAAAAGGACAGACTAAAAAAAAAAAAAAGTAAAGGCCAGCCTTTTTTTGGGTGCTGTAATATTCTATAGGATGTTGGCGTGGATAATTTTTCACCAGTCACTGGCTTTTCTCCCACTTTTGTCCCGCTGCATCCGGTTATAATCCCTGCTGAGACCCAGCACAGCGCAGCACATACCAGTAGTAAAAACTAATGAGCTATCATTTTCTGTGCTGTAAATGATTTCATAATTAACAACGACCACTCAAGTGAGGGAGCTGATGATGGAGTTTTGTGTCTGAAATTACTCATGAAAGACTTCCTGCTGGGACTGTTTAATTACACTAGGGCAGTGTGGTAATGTATCATTATCCTAAACATTATGAATTTCCCCAGGGAGGATAGGAAGCCTGAGAGGTCTCCTCATAGTTCGACTTGTATGCATTACACTTTAGGTTGCAGATTCTTTGATAAATTGTTCTTGACATTAAACAACTTCAATAATTTTCTCTCATCATCCCTTGATGCACTGCACAGCTCCTAATGTTACACATCATCAACTTTGTGAGTCAACCATATGTACAATACTGCCATCTAGTGCTTAGAAACTGTATATCACCATGTAGTTCATTTTATACACGTTGAAAGGCAAAGATGGAGAAAAAAAAAGAGAAATGTTTATGTTTGAGGATCTGTACAGTATTTATTTTACCTTGTGATGTATCAGAGCTTTTATATAATACGTACTGTTGATCATGCAGTGCAAAGTCTATTCACTGTTGATTGTGCATAATTGTGACCATTCTAAGCAAATACATACGTATTTGGACCTTTGTGCATCAACCATATCGATCTTTTCTATTCATATTAAACTGTCATGCCAGAACTGAATCTACATTTTTTACAATAAAAAAAAAGAAAAAACAGTTTCAAGGTGTGAAGTAAATTATTGCATTTGAACTAAATATGCTGCATAACTCAGTGGCTTGTACAAAAGCCTTTTTGTTTATTTTCTGCACAACCCAGTCTTTCCCTATTTTTTTAAACATTGTGGTCCTGTCTTATTTACACCACAAATTTTTAGTAAGCTATGGTCAGAACATTAACTGAACCATTGCTTTTCTGCCCATTCTGATATAGATTTCTTGCCATGTTTAGACTCACTGTCCTATACAAGTTCTTACTCAACTTTAATAATCCTCCTTTATGTTCAAGTGCTATAAAATCACTTACAAATAGCTGGGCAAGGACATTATTTTCAGATAAACTGGAACTCTGCTCAGACAGAAACATATTCCTGATATGAAGCACTTCAAGTTTTTAATCACACACTGTGAATTTGCAGAGGCATCCAATTAGAAATAATAATTTTAAAATAATAAAATTCAGAGCTTAAAATAGCCAAAACTCAAATTTTATGTAGAGGTGGTCACATTGATAATATTCAGGTAATCAAGTTCAGCTGATGGCCAATTAATCAGAGTTGGGAGCCAGGTGCTGCCAATCAGCTTTACTTGGTTCGTTTATCTTTAAATTTTAATAAGCGCTGAAATTCAGACACAGCTTCTCCCAGTTTGGCAATTTTATTTTAAATAAGCAAAACTAACATGGAACTAGTGCCCAAAGGCAGACTTTATGTTGATATAACAACATGGTGTGTATTTAAAAAAAATAAAATGCGGCTTAAAACAGATAATATAACCCAAAAGAAGCTATGATGAAAGACTGCACAATGAGTGTTTAGATGGAAACATTTTTACATTCATTGCGAATTTCTAGTCGCAGTTTATATCGGAACAACGTTGAGAAATGTGCTCATAAATAAAAATAAACACCAAAAATAGCCTACTTATAAAAACGCACTAACTATTATATTCTATTCCGATGCCCGGCAGTCTTACCTCATCCAGGACTTGAAAAGCCGAAGTAGCAGATTCCTCCATGACTCTACTTTGATTACACTCGGGAGTTTGAAAAGTTTGTCCTTTCACTGATTTCTCTCGTTGCCCTGGTGTTTTGTGGTTACCATAACAACGACATCACGTCCCCGCCCCCTTGCCGAACAACACTTATTCAATTTTCGACAATAGAGCGGTGCTTCTATCTATCTATCTATCTATCTATCTATCTATCTATCTATCTATCTATCTATCTATCTATCTATCTATCTAT
>JAUZNJ010043914.1:0-32989 GCA_034780135.1 Jordanella pulchra | reverse complement strand
ATATATATCTATCTATATCTATCTATATATAGATAGATATAGATAGATATATATATATAAAGATATATAAAATGCTATTTTTCCAAGCCTGCTTTAGAATAGATATCTAAATGGATCATTTTAGAAAAACACAAATTAGGTATGTTCCTATTTAACCTTGCTTATTTCAATAAAACATTTTTAGTTTTCATTCTGAAGCAGTAAATGTTTACTGTGGAAAGGTGTTATTTTTTTTTTAGATGGCCTCTTTGAGCCATTGTATGCAGGAGTAGAAGGCTGCCTGTATTTCAAGGTCTCACAATCTTAAAAAAACAACATGTTTCAACCATTTTAGTGTAGAAATCACAAATATAATAAGGAAGATTTTGGTTTGATCCAGCTTCCATTGATCTGTTTGCCTTGCCAAGAGAGAAAAAGACATTCCCATTTAGCCTAAAGGCCTGTCTGCCATCTCCAAGGTTGGTGTCATCAGTCGGCAGCATTCAATCTTGGCTGAAACATTTGTTTCTCTCTCTCTCTCTCTCTCTCTCTCTCTTCTCTCATGCTCTCCTGCAACACTCAGCTGTTGTTTTCTTTCCCCCATTTTTTTCCATTATAATTCATATCACAGAATTTCTGGAAAGATGAGCGTTGCTGTGTCTGCAGGGGTAGGAGGGGTTGACTGCGGATGGAGAGGACAAGGGGGTGGAGAGGGCATACACTTAATCCCTGGGTCAAGATGTATTTATTGAAGATTAATAACGCAGCAGCAATCTCATCATGCTCTCGATGATTTTATAATTTGGTTTCCGGGGATGGGGATGGTGAGGAGAGAGGGATCAGAGACAAAGACAGTGCAGGGTGGTGCGCAACTTTTGGTGCCTTTCTAAATAGCCACACTTATAAAATCACATCTTTACTCTGATAAGAGTCCTTTCTTCAACCCTTCAGATAACTTACTGTGACCAAGCACATTGTTTTTGTTTGTTGTTTTTTGTCTCTCTTTATATCTTTGACAATATCTATGTAAAGGTTAAGAATTTTAGGAATTTAAGCAGAACAACAGGCGGCTGTCCTGAAAAACATCAAAGTGCAACAAGATATTCTTGTCATCATTTAAATAACACTACACATTTCTGAGTCTTGCATATGTAGAGTGGAAGCATGAACCTCATCCGGCTAATGGAACTGCTGTGCTCTTAGAGCAGAGGCAGCAGGGACTGTAAGATGTAGATCCTGTGGAGGAGGCACCTTTTGTCACCAAGCAACAAGGGGTAAAAAGAGGATAAAAAGAGATAAATTTAAGCTGAGGTTAAAGGCTCAGAGTTCAAGGTGTAGTCTTCCATCCAAATTTATTGATACCCCTAATAATGATGAGTGGATTGAATAGACTGTTTGTCCCTGACCTTTGTCATCAGGCACACCTTATGCTACTATATCAAAACAGACAGGCAGGCAGATGTCTGAGCAGTGTGACATCCAGTGCAGGACGCTTTAAGACGGTAGGAGAAGATGAAGGGAAGAAAATAAAAGGTGAAGGAAAGGATGACGGGAGTGGGGGTGAGGAGAAGGAATGTTAGGGGATTTAAGGAGAAGATGGTTTGTAGTTTTCACGGCATGAGGATGATGAAGGATGTGAGGAAGGGCAAAAAGGACACGCAGATGTGATGTTATTTGGATTACATGGAATCATGGCTTTCATAAGCATTTTAACATATTTACAAAGAACACGTAACATTTACAAGGTAAGTATTTGGATTGTAATATTTCACCATAAAATACATTGTTTTTTTAATAAATAAAACAAATGTACATGTACAGTATTCAGATTTTTTTAAATATCATCATTTAGAATCCAGAAACTTCTGTACACTTTATATGTTAGGTCAGAACAATGCTGTACACAACTGTGAAGTGAAATAAAAATGATAAATGGTTTTACAAATTCATCAAAAATAAAATGTGACTTGCATTTTTTTCCCATTCTTCATTCTCTCATGAACTCTAAATGCTTTGCTTCCATGACTGACTTGTATTTAACTGCAGTCATCTTATCTCAGCCCAATCAAGTTCCAACTAGAAAATTAAATTCATCACCAGTTTTAGTTTTTTAATATGCCTTAAAGTTTGCAGGTAATCTATAGGTTGATTATCATTCTGGGGCACCTTTCCTTTACTATTGCTATGCCCCTGTTTGGTTTGTGTCAAAGAGTAAAGAGTACTTCTTATGGTTCTCCTTCAACCGAACTTTCAACCAATTATAATAATATGTGTTCTAGAAGACACACAGATCAACTCTATTTTCTTATTAAATAACTTCTGAGATTAATTGGTTACACAAGATATAATTATTTGTGAACCAAACTAAAACAAACAAAATAATAAAATAAACAAACTACATTTGTGGCTGTACTGTGGGGAACTTTTGCAAGGTTTACTAATCCAGCCCTGATTCTAACATCACTATTATCTTTCAGCACCTCAAACAAATCTAGTTCTGAAAAGATGAAGGCCTTAAAGTCCCATCATCAGCTGTGGCACATCTCTCCCAAGACGAAACCCATCCATTGAATCTCTGAGCATTAGCCATCAAACCCCCATCCATGGCAGCATTAAATGTATTTAGATCTAACAAAGTGCTCCCCCTTGACTCCATCACTTCTTTAAATTACTTGAGAAGGAAAAGAAGAGGAAGAAGAATGAGGAGGGGGTGGAAAGCAGGGGGAGAAAGAAGGTAGCTTGGGAATTTACGGTGACAAAATGCAGGGGTCAGGCAAGATGTGTGGCAGAGGTATTGATCAGTGAGGCATGCAACCGACACGTAGCCCGAACCCTGACCCTTAAATAGCAAATGAATCTCAATCCAATAGACTCAAGTCTGATACAGATTAGACCTCGCAGAGAAGCACAAAGGCACATATATCATGCAAATATATACATATATGAATACTTAAACTTACTCTATAAACAGATATACAAATTAAGTAACTTTTTCATTATGACATTGCAAAAAGGACAGAGTGAATTCATTGGTATTTAGTGTAATTTTTGCAGAGACTCCTTCTGTCACAAATAAACATTCAAGTGTTGTGGGTTATTTTAAATTGGGAGGGATTAACAGTGGACAGTTTTGTAAGGTGACCCTGGATATGGTTTTGTATCCTTACTCTTGCTCTTTGCGCTAGATTTAGTCACATGATCACACGCTGATGCAGGAAAGCTTCATCGTAGCCACAGCTGCCATACAATCAGAACCACCAGGCCGTCTGAGCACCAGCAACAGGCAAGACTGATGAAGCATCTTGCCCAAGAGCACAATCAGTGAGACAGAGGGGGGCTCAAACCCCCCACCTCCTCGGACACAATTCTCTGTCCTCTTTATAGAACAGCTGTGTTAATTTCCTATAGGGAGCCTGATGAGAAAAGTGGTTTTATTCAGGGAAAGAAAAACCAAGGTAGTTTCAAACAAATGCGCCTCACTTTTTTTCAGATTATTTGTGAAAAGTTCTGGAATCCATGATTTATTTTTCTAGCTGTTCACAGATATGCTTCAAATAAAATATATTGAACTTTGCACTTCTGTTCTGACTTTCCGAAATGGGTTAAAGTTCAAAAAGTATAAAATCCCTTGGAGAAATTGTAAAGGGAAAATAAAATACATAAAAATAAGTGAGTTCTAATTATAAAGGAGATTGGTGAAGATAACCATAGAGACATTTTAATCATACAATTCTTGCAAGAATGAGAAACAACAGAGAGTGATCACAGCTGTGTCCTAGTCAGCCTGTTCTGATGAAACAGAGGTACACTAACTTTTTTACATCTCTCTCACAGATTGTTATAAACACACACAAATAAGACAGTGAGATAAACTAGTCCTGGGAACAGTTACCAACTCACCACTGTAGCTCTGAGAAAAGGAAAAAATTATTCCATAAAGTCGGGCCCTTTAGGAAAAGCAAATTGATCTGGTACAAAGGTAGTATATACTGTGTGCTGGATATTCCTAAATACAGCAAACTTATTTAGCACACACAAGGTAACAACAACAGAATATCCTGATGACAGCTACAAGTCCAAGTTTCTTTAAACATTAACTCTTAATTGTGAAAAGCAGGAAGGCAAATCTGAATGTTAAAGAACAGGATAGAAAATCCAAAATTTCAACCAACATTGATACAGATAAACATTCTGCTGATTTCTATATCCATTATGGGAACGTTTTGAGGATGCCTTGCTTGTATTTTACATGTGCTGTTTGCAACATGTGTAAAACATCTTTATCTATAGTATCTAAGTATCC
This sequence comes from Jordanella pulchra, assembly GCA_034780135.1. Classification (NCBI taxonomy): domain Eukaryota; kingdom Metazoa; phylum Chordata; class Actinopteri; order Cyprinodontiformes; family Cyprinodontidae; genus Jordanella; species Jordanella pulchra. The sequence continues at coordinate 28,707 of JAUZNJ010043914.1, read as the reverse complement.
TTGGACTTGTTCTCAAGAGTCTCACATAGACAGCCTATGGCTACACCTCTATTTCCTTTGGACAATTTAAGTCTCTGTTAAGACAAAAGGAAAAATATTCGTATTGAACTTGTTTTTGTTTGGAGCTCCTTTTATTAGCTTATTTAAACTGAGTCAAACCTTTTAATTGCTTGTTTTCTTGATGTGTTTTCTTTTGTGTAATTTTGGTTGTTTTTATCAAAACAGGTCTCTGGTAAATGAGATCTTAGATGTCAATGAGACATCCTGTATAAATAAAGGTGTTTTAGCTTATGATCTTTTTTTCTCAGCATTTAAATAATGATAACTGATTAATCATTCTGTCTCTCTGATAGTTTATTTGGTTTAATCGTGGACTCTTATGAGAAACATTGCTTGGTTAAAGTGGAGATGATTATATTTCTATATGTTGTTTTTACCACTAAATATCCCTACTCTGGAACAATAAAAGTGTTTCCATTTCTATATTGATGATGGTCCCCCAAATCTATAGTTTCTTGAACTATTGTTTATAATATTCGAAATAGATTACATACGTCCAAACATTTTTCACCACTGATCTATTCTAAGAACCATTTAAAAAACAATAAAATCAAAGATTTCTGCTGAAAAAGCTTTGAATTCAGGATAGTCTAAAAAAGAATGCTTTCTGTTTTTGTTGTTATCTGCTTTTTAAGATGGGAATCATTGGCATATTTATGGTCTAACACACTAAACATGACATGTTTTGAAAATTAGCATTGTAAATAATAAAATATTCATTATTAAAAATCTTAAAAATAAAATGTTAAACACAGAATACTTTGATACCAACATACTCACAATATAGTGCACAGCTCTAATGTCTGTAGATGTTTCTCAGTAGGTTTATCAAGGTCATATAAAACATTTATTCTCCTCATACTATTAGATATAATTTGATCTATTTGATTAAGTCTCTTAAATAAAAAGATCAGGCGGGGGTAAAAAAAAAAAAAAACAAACAAACAAAAAAAAACATGAAGAACAAAATGTTGAATTATTCTAATGTCAATGAAAGGCTCTCCTATAATTTAATGCCTGCTTAGCATTTCCCGCAATCCTGAAATCAGCCCTATACAGGCATGAAACAAACACACGGCTTCACTAAAAACCATTCCCTCCATCCACTTAACCCCCGGCCACATGCATATGCTCATGTGCAAACACAGACATTATCACACACGCAAGCTCACATCTACACATATGCACAGGACTCCCAAACAAACGGAAAATCCTTTTAAGTAATGAAACCACATAAACTCATATGTTACATCGTATGCTAGAGTTATGGGCACATTTTACATAAAATCTACATCCACAGCATTGTCTGGGATCCATGCGTGCATACGGATTTGCATTTCAGAGGTTATTAAATAAATGAGTGGGGTGCGGTGAAATGGGACAGAGAAAAAAAATGAAAAAGCTGCCCAATTCCATGTTCTATCATCTCAAATACAAGAAACCATAAATAACAAGAACACATGGCCTCTTGTTTTCTATCAAACCCCCTCTTGAAAAATCCCCACCAGCTCCCACATTTGCACCAAACTCGCTAACATATAATCAGAGGCTTGTTCAGGTAAAGAAATGGGTGAAATATTTTTTAAAGTGCATTTCCAAAGCAAAAAAAAAAATCACAACTACAGGGGGCACAGAGATACCACTTCTAGGCCAGGCAAGGCCATCCCTAATCCAGCAGGGCTCGCCAGCTTCCCACAAGCAAATCTCATATTTCTAAATGCTGGATTATGCTTTTCTTTTATTACTACTGAAGCTGCCTAAAAGTTGTAGGGTTAGTGGGGGGTTAGGCCAGACTGATGAGATTAAGTCTGGGGACTTAAATATGAAGAGAGGAATAATAAAAAATACATCTCTGTGTTCATTAAGATGATGACTGCATGGATTCAAAGATGGGCCTGAAATACAGATAAAAGATAAAAGTAGGTTCAACGCGATTATAATCCTGAGATAAGCTGCAAAGCAGTTCAGCGACAGTACAGACAAGGGAACGTAAACACAGTTTAATACACATAGTGCAGAAGTTGTAAGCCCTGAACAAAGAAATCTGTACATAGGCTGACTGGGTGAAGATACATGCAAACCCAGGCATGTGGAGCAAGCAATGTTTGTAAAAGTAGGCCAACCTCTGAATGTCTTTGTTATGCCCATGTTTCCACAACATCCACACTTTAAAGGTTGTGACAATACTCTCGTGTCACAGTATCACTCAGCTGAGAGCCAAGCTGAGGTAGGTGATGATACAGAGAGAATGGAAGCTTTGCAGCGACGGAGAAAAGTGGGGAAAAAATGACCTTGCTGGAAATAACAACAGCAACCCTTAATGTGTCGCATTACAAGACACGTGATAAAACACTTTTATGAGGAAGGCTGTTAACGCCAGAGTCTCATCGCACATGGTGCGCCCTCAGCAGCCCATTTCATCTGTATGTGAGTCTGTGCGTGTGTGTCTGAGAGGTTGGAGTCCACTGATCCCAAGTTGAGGGGGCAGCAGCTCCGGCTAATTGTCTTTGTTTTCACCTTGGTGCTGCTTTCCTTTGGTGATTTGTTCAATTCCAAGTCAAGAAAAAGCTGTAAAATATTAGTTTATCCTTTTTTGCTATTAGAATATGTTTAGTCTTATGAGTCTGTTGGTGTTCTGTAAAAGTATTTGATCATATTGAACGGTTTTCCATTACAGTGGGTGTTTATCAGCTGGTATAATGAAAGGGAGCAACGTTTCTATTTCCCTGGCTTTTTATGGAGCAGTGTGTGGTGCAAATGGGAAATAGGGTCTCAGCATTGCCCTCTAATGGGTATGTTGCAGAAGAACAAGTCTTACTCCTCAGGCTGTTACAATAGTAAATGTATAATTTAGTCAAGACTATTGGGTAAAATGGACAGTAAATATTGTTAAACATTTAAAGAAAGGTGAAGAAATTGTCAAAAAGTTGTTGCCTTCTTATATGATTGTTTTGTCAATTCGCAAACAATTTACAGGGCCACAAACAGGCTGTTTTTCTTCTTTTTTTTTTACCTAAACTTCTCTCATTTTACCCGAGATCATCTTTTGTTTTCTTTTTTACAAAAGCACAGTTTTTTGTCCCTATCTGAGATTTTCTACACAGTTTAACTTTTAAGATTGTTTTATTTTTTATATTAATTAGTCTTGTGTGTAGCTGCAAGCTTCCTTATATATAGACTTTTTGCCACTGAATTCTTCTGTTATAATCTAAAGTTAGTCAAAGCAAGTAAACGGACAGTAGGCAGTCTGAGCTCTGAAGTCTTCAATGTTTTAACAGAGAGGGGGGGTAAAAGGCATAAAGAATGCTGAAACAGACTGAATGGAGGGGATAGTTTATAATTACCACCAAAAAAATCTAAATGCATTGAAGTGAAATTCAGAGTTCCTGAAGCTAGGATCAGGGCAATGCTTGAGGTTACAGTCAACAAATGTAAAATATAAAGATTCTCTTCAAAAACTAATCTACAAAATGATCTTTGTAAAAAGAAAAAATATATTTATTCTATAAATGTTAGAAGAGATAAGCTGATGTATTGATTGCTAATGTTTTTTGGTATTATATTTCTGTTTTAGGGGTAAAACTTTAGTAATGTGAACTTTTTGTCACAACATGATAAATCTGTTCTTAAGCTTTTATGTAGGTTGAAAGATGAGAGGTTTTGAAACTATAGCACTGGGATGGAGTCTAAAAAATCAGACTCTAAGAAGTATTGTTTAATTCTTTGCAGAGCTTGAACCGTAATCTATGTGTACTCAAAGACTATCTTTAAAACGTTCTATTTTAACAACAAATACTTTTGGGGCAAATTTGAGCATAAAGTTAATTTGTTTCTAAACATCTTTTATGAAAAGCTAAATGCACTGCAGGTAATTTATCATTGATGATTTTCTTTTTTGAGAAAATGCATTCTGAGTTGACAGAATCTTTATAATAAAAAAGACATTTTAAAAGCAATTGGTCAACAGTCTACTCCTTCCTATGCTCAGTTACAGGGCCATGTTTTATATCCAGTATTACTTCCTCATCAAAGTTCACTATAGAACATTTGCCAGGTTTTATGACAGCACAGTTGGTAACTCTGCTGCCTTGCAGGAAGGAAGGTTTAAATCAAACTTGGTGTCTCTCTACATGGAGTTTGTATGTGATGAACTGGCAACCAGTAACCTACCTCTTGACATTTCAGGGAAAAGTAACTATGAAAAATGCTGAATTGAAAATCCGATGATAAATGCATCATCCGTAAAGCATCGAAACAATAATCATTAACTCCTGCAAACAATATAACATAAAAAACTGTGATGACCCTAACAAGCCAATGGTCAACAAACCAACAGCAATTTTTTAGACGCATCCAGTGCTGATCTGTGTCTACCTGCCTTTATCAGTTTTCCTATTTCTTGTCAACGTTGTCTACTTCGCTCTTCATCTTTTTCCTCATTTGTGGACCCTGACACTCCTTCCAGCCCTCATATTCAGGCATTGTAGATGTTAGGCCGAGAGTTATCGATCAGACAATGAATTAACCATGCATCACCTCTCCTTCGTTCATTGCTTGTCTCACAAGTCGTGTGAGACCTTATAGAGGAAAGAACAGAGGGATGGAATAGAGAGTAGAGTGGTAAAAGAGAGGGAGAAAGAGAGAGAGAGTCTCCTGCAAATTGTTAATTAAATACAAATCAATCCTCTGCTATTTATCAGGCCATGAATTCACCTCACCTTTAAGGTGAAAGCTGAGCTGAGCTGGGGGGGGGAAAGAAAAATCAATAAGGTGGACAGAGGGGAGGGATAAGTGTTTAATCCACCAATCAAACTACATCATAATCATTATATTAAGAGAATTGGACATCACTGGGTGAAAAGGGTGGGCTCACAATATTTCAAACACTAACATTGAGAATGAAGCAGTATTGCCTGCTTTCCTTGTGTTGTTGGAGGGAGACATAAAAAAAATTAAAAAAATAAAGTAATGAATCCAAAGAACAAAATTTAATTAAGAAGTGCAGCAAAAGTCTTTTCCTTTGACTATGCTTTTAGATTAAAAAATAAATAAAACAGAAGAAAAAGTTATAACACAAATAAAAACACAAACACTGGTCAATGCATTTGAAATAAGTAATGTTGGAATCTATAAAACATACAGAGCACAATATCAAGAAAAACAACTAGAAGATTACACTAACAAAATAAAAAAAAAGAAATACTGAGTAAGTCTTGAAGACTTTTCAGAAACACCAAGATAAACATACTGTAGGTGTAACAAAAGAATAAGGGCAGGGAAAAAGGCAAAAACTAAAGGTGTCTCTGATCCCCACTGGATGGCCATTAGAGAGCACCTGGGGGGTGTTGATGGTCGTTAGGGGGGTTGTGATGGGTCGATGGGTCCCTCGTCGGAGTGGGATAAACACCCTCTAACAGAGGAGGTGGTCTCAGAGATAACTTGTCACCCACATACAAAGCACTCCTAGGAATTATACTCTGAAAATTTACCTCTCAGCTGACAAACATTAGAAAGAGGCATGTGACCAAAACCACTTTGACGAGGGAGTTAACCACCCATCAGAACCCCCCCCTAACGACCATCAACACCACCCAGGTGCTCTCCATGGGTCATCCATGTATCAAATAGAACCAACTTTGTTTTTTGCCTTTTTCCCCTCACCTAATTCGGTGTTCCTCAGCATCAGTTAAAACTGAAGAAGCCTCTTGGATGAGAAGTGAAAAGTCTTCTAGAAAACTTTATGTCCAGTTACCTAAACTGAATTTTCCAATCTTGGCCATAACCTGGATGATTGAGAACCTTCACAGATATATTAACAGGACAGGACAGATGCACACGACAATGTCAACAAGAGTTGGACAGAATTTCTCCATAGCAATAGAAAACATATATTTCGATCCTAACCTAATTACTCATAAATAGCCATTTTGATTTGGGACAGTTACTGTTTCATAACAAGCCATTCTAGATTGAATAGCGTCCCCCATGATTAACTGAACCGTCTTCTATGAACTACCATTTGTATTTACTCAGATGAGCAATAGTCAGTAATTTGGCTTTAATAATAATATTTTAACATGTAAATCAATAGACTTTGGTCAATCAAAAAGGAAACAGTGCAATATTTGTGGACTGGATGACTTAAGAGCCCCTGGGTTTGACACTGCTATCTAGAACCTTGTTCGTACAAACCTTACGTCATGATTACATGAGTGATTGACACAGAGCTGTTCTGCGAATGCTGTCAAACCAAGAGCAACTCTCACTTCCTTTCTCTTAAGAACCCTGGGAGCTTAACAATCATCCAAGCATCTGTCTAGAGCCCAGAGAAAGGCAGTGGCCCAGATGTCAGAGAGATTGGTCTTATGGGGGTAAGACTCTTGGCCCGTATACTGAGCAGCCCAGTCAGAGAATAAGGATTATAGAGGCAGGAATAGCAAGAATTCAACTTCAATTTTAAGTCACATTAAGACTTCTGTTGTTTTTTCCTGACTACTTTTCATTTCATGATGAAAATTCTGAAAAAAAAAACACTGTTTAGTAATTCTCAGTTGTTTTTCTATGTGAGACTGAAAAAGCCTTACACATAACATTAGTTGGAATAACATGACAAAAACAATAAAAATGCCTCCAGAAGCAGAATATTCTCACGATCAATGTAAGCAGCTTTTAAAAACTAAAACATTACTGCCATAAACCATAACATTTTTAATCTTTATCACCTCTCTGTTAAATTCTATTTTCTCTCTCTCTCTCCTCTCCTGTTTGCCTATATGTGTTTTTCTGGGTGGGCATGTGGCAAGGCTTTTTTTTATATAACTGGATTGTCCTCTGCAAGTGTGGCTTCTGTTGTGCCTTCCTAATCCTCTACACTGGAGCATCGCCTCACTCCTAATCTGAGACACAATCTCTCTTGCAGACGATTCTCTCCTTACACACTCACAGCTAACTCTCTGGGTATTCTCCCTGGTACCTCTCAACACTTTTTTCAACTCACAGCTACTCTTTCAAATAATGTATTTCTCCTCAAATCCAGTTTGGGCACCTTTCTGTCGGAATGTGCATCCAAATGTGTATTGTGAGTCATTTAGCGCCACCAACGATACTTAACCTGCAAAAAAATCTAGAACCTTCTTAAAATGAATAAAACAAAGAAAAACGGTATTTTCTTCTTGTAATTGCAAATTAGAAGACATACTTAGAAAGATCTTTAAACATGGAATGGAAAAGAAATCATGTCTCACCCTAATAGGATTACACAATATCTTTCAGTCCCACTACAGTTAAGAACTGACACATATATTAAAATGTGGGAAGTATTGAGGAAGGGTTCATACAAAAAGCAAAATTTATCAGATCATTAAGTGATGAAAGTGAACCATTTTGTGCTGCTTTCAAAAGAAATGCCTGCTTTAAACTAATAACATCCAACAACTGTTGAAAGACACGCATATACTAAAAAGAGGATACCTTTCGAACTTTGAAACACCTAAAACACATATTTCCAAAAATAAGAGAGAATACATTTAACTACATTTAACAAGGGTTAGGACTTAATAAAAACTTCAAAACCATTGCATATTGTGGATTATAGATGAGAACCTAAATGCAGAGATGGAGGCTAGTGTTAGGTTTATGTCAGGATCCGTGTATCCTTGTTGTATTTTTGTAGTTTCCTGTTGTCTCTGTGCTCCCTGTGTCGTCCTGTCTTCCCCTGATTGCTCCCAGGTGTGTCCTGTTTCCCTGATTTCCCCTCTGTGTATATAATCCCTCCTGTGTCTCTTGGTCTTTGTCGGGTCCTGGTCTTAGACTGTCTGCGTTCTCCTGAGTTCCCTGTGATCCTCTGTGATTGTTTGCCTCTCGAATGTCCAGCGCTACCACTGTAAATCCTGGATTCAGTTTAGCCGTGCTGCCTGGTCTGAGGACTACATTTTGTATTCTGCATTCTGGACTTGCTCTTCACCAAATAAAACCATCATTCACACTATTTCCTGGTTCCAGTCTCTGCCTCACCACCAACCAAAACAACCGCTTCTTGACAGTTTAGGAGGTTTATTTGGTGGAGGGGGTAATGGAAATAAACAATCCAAAGTAACAGAATCCAAAATAACAGATGTGGGAACCAGAACAGGGAAACACATGGGAGGAGGTGAAGATAATCCAGCTACTGCAGAGAAGTTTATAAACTAGGGAGGAAAAATTAGTGTGACAATCAATTGACTGGGAGGAGGTGTGGACAGAAAGAGCTGAAGGAAAATGGAAGGGATATGAGGGGAAGGAAGGTGGCACTAAGGAGCAATGGAGGGTAAATAGGAACTACAACAAGGCTGGGAAGAACTAAGATGACATAGAAGGAAAAAGAGACCAATCAGGGTGTTTGAATCCGGGGGCTGCAGATTTTTTGGTTTATTACATCATAGCGTGACACCATTGACTCTTCAGATTTGAAGACTCCTTCATATGAGGCTGACAAATGCAGCCTTCTTTTGACCCAGTTGGAAGAACAGGTCCAGTAGGTCCTCCATAGCCTTGGGCAGCCCATGATTCATTGCGAGTCCAAGCAAGCGGACTTCCTTCCTGCCAAGAAGAAAAAGGGAAGTACACTTTAATACAATAGTAAAAGTATGTAAATAGCTTATTGTAAAATAAATGAAAATAATTCATTTAAATGTTCAGTGAGTCAAATATGTTGCAGGTAATGTTTGGTTTATTGAAAGGGTTTTATCTGGCCCTGTGCATTTACACATTATAGATTCCAGTATCTCTTAGGGTGTGTGAACTTCAAACCTGATATCTGTGACGACGGTTCTACTGCTGAAGCTCCTCAAAGATGAAATGAGCACAAAAAATAGTAGTAGGAAGTTCGGTATCCTTGCTTTGCCTGATTTGTGCATCAAATGTCACAGTTGCTAGGTGAGCGTACGCTGAGTTAGCCTCGGTGACAGCCAGAGAAGGCTGGATGGGTTTGAGTCTAGCAGAACTCTTCGGGCTTCCTCATTTTCATGGCCTTTAAGGACCCAGACAAAGTAGACTGAGTCCTTCAGAGGAAGCAGTTGCCGAATTCGAACAAATCATAGTGAATAGGAAACACAGAATGACCAAGTGAAAACTAAACTTTGGTGAAAAAACTGTACAAACTAAAAATAAATATGAAAAAGTAGAGCAAAGATTAAATAAATACCATGGATGCTGAAAAGAGATATTTGGAAGAAACACCAAGGAAGAGTTAAACTAAGAAGCAGTTTAAAAAGAGACAAATCTTTACAGCAAACACAGAATAACACGAAAACTTAAACTGTGCTATTTGCAGCTGTGGGAATGTCTTGGGGAGAAAAAAGGGTGAGCATCATCCTCTTATGACTATTTATCTTTGGATGGGAATGGACAGGACAAGTGTGTAACTATTCACACAGTGGGATTCAGAGTATGATGTGGTTTAATGTTCTTCTGTCTAGTTCACAAATCTCCTCTAAAAATGGATTTTCCTTAAACAAAAATTACCCTTTAAAGGAAAAAAGATTTTTTAATTGGTGTGTTTTTTTTCACAAACTTCCACATCATCCCACTCAATTAGTGGCCCAGCCTCCCTTTCCCAGGAGGACTTTTACTTTTCATTCATTCCTCCCCGAGCTGCAACAGCAACAGTACTGCAAATAACAGTCTGGCTCTGATGGGTGGTTTTCTCTAAATGCTTTGCCAGGAGAAGCGAAGGCAAAGACTGCGATGAAGGATGAGCGATGCTGAGCAGTGATCCAGAGGAGGTTTCTATGGCAACTGTGAAAGTCAGGTAGCCTGCTCAAAGTGAGCAGAAAGCCTGGAGGATGAAGCTGTGATCAGGGGCCGTCAGAGAACTAGGGGTGCTGAAAGAAAAAGGTTGTGCTGTAGGAAATGGATTGCAGGGTGGGATTCAGTGCAGAGAGAGGAGCTGGAAAAGGAGAAGAGAAGGGGAAGGCGGAGGGGAGGACAGGGGTGTAGCCAAGATGAGAGTTTTGCGGCACCATTTTTCACAGCAGACAAAAACATTTGCTGGGATATCAATTTGAAGCTAAGAAGCAGTCTTCTCCTCCTGCCCCATCATCCATCATCTTTTCGCACTAACCACCGCTTGCGCCCTCCACCCCGCCTTCCTCTCACCCTCCATCCACCCACACGTATGCAACCTTAAGCCTTGCCTTTTCCTTTTCTTTTCCACACTCACAACCTCCTCTGCAACCTCTTACAGTTGCATGTAACACAGACAGATGAAATCCAAAGCCCAAAAACATGAGAACAGAAAAGCCTGACCTGTGGGATCATTGCATGTGTGTGTGTGTGAAAATGGAAAGAAAATGCAAAGTAGAGATGAAACCTTGCGTTCAAACGCCTGGGGTTTAGAAGGCGGGGCCCGGCGTCTAACACAGCGGCCGTCTCTTCTAGTCTTCTCCCATTAGCACCAGTAGGGGAAACCCCACCCTCCGGCTGCCCCCTTATTGGCACCTTTGCCTGCACCCCATCACTCATCTCCCAGCCATCATCCATCACCCATCGCGATCAATAGGAGGCCACGCATTCATCAGTTCCCGGGTGCTGATGGGAAAAAGGAGGGGTGGCAGGGATGGAGAGGGTTGGAGAAGAAGAAATGGTGCTTTGGGGGGCAGATGAGAGACGAGAACATCTGAAAGTGAGCAAAAGGTGGTAAATAAAGGAGGAGGACCCTTATTAATAGGAAGATAACGGGATTTTAAACAGTAAAGTGTGATTTCTTTATGGCTTTTGGGGCCTGTTTTCCAGGGTATAATAAAATATGAGTATATAAAGAATCTTACAAAATGTAAAGGAACGTTGCACAAAGATGACAGCCTTTATTATGGCAAAGAGGACCTGTTTAATATGCAACAGTCACACTACTGGGTGACAGGGACCATCAGCCTAATGACAAATATGCATCTAATGTGCATGTGAAGAGAGGCATGCAAAAAAAATGCCTCCATCACTGCAGTCACAGGAGTACTGAGGGAAAGTATAATGTTCACAATTACGAACGAGGAGCACACAAATGCATAGACACACATATAGAGAACATTACGGTACAATGTCACTGTCAGTCATCCAGCCAGAGTCGGCTTCCAGCAAGGCTCTGCACTTAGTGTTTGACAGCTCATAAGTTCTGCCAGCACGCACACACAAACACACATGCTGGCTCAGCCTTGAAGGTGGGCCGCACTGGATCGCACTTTACCATGATGGATGCTCTCTCTACCCAGAAAGGTTAGGGACAGGGCAATAAGTTACTGAGCACCACATCCAGGGCGACTCACTGAGGTTACTGGCAAATTTACAGTACAGTGACATCAACTGCTTGACTTTTAGAACATGAAAAATGTATAGTCTATTTCTGATGTGGGTTTAAGTTTCCTTGTAATGTGTTTGGTAACCTACAAGATCTTTACTGGTCACGTTGTAATATTAAAGTTCTTCAAAAACATATTTTAAAACTAATTCTGACATAAAAAAAAGTGAAATGCTTCAAGAGCTTCAAATCCCGAGTATTCCTTGTATTAAAACTAGAGGCTCAAACACATTTAATTGAGAAATTAGATGAATGTAATGATATAAATATATAATGATATAAAAAATTCTTCCCAATACATTCCTGCCTTTTAGGTCAATATTTTTTAGAACCACTTTTCAGTTTCATTATAGCAGCAAGATTTAACTTTATTTCAACCAGCTTTACCATTTAACTTAAATTTTATTTATCTATATTTTTCAAATTAGCTCAAGAACAATTGACTGAATGTAGAGTCTGTGAACAGCATCTTTCAAGAGATTCTCAATTAGATTGTGTTGTGGGTTTTAATTAATTCTACTCTATCAAGTCACATAATTATTAAATTATACCCCTGGCAGGATAACTATGGTCTCAAGGTTTTGCAGATTTAGCATTATTGTCGCCTGTATAGGTGCCTTCATTGCCACACTAGCTCTACCTACCTTACTAAATCTTAAAGAAGTTGAGCATACTAACTACTCCATGGTTCTTTGGGTGAATGTTTATTTTCAGTGAGAGCTGAAAATGTAGATTTTTGGCCACTTTTGATTAGAGTATCTTCTTCACAGGTTGCTATGTCCTCCTTTAGATGGCTTGTGGAAAACAGCAAATGGCTTTTAATACGCTCATTGTTGTGCTAAACCCTTTTATATTTTAAGTGGTGTGCTATACAGTTAATGTGTTGACTTGGAAAAAAAATTAAAACAATTCATAATTTCCTTTAAACATTCAAGTGCTATATTTTGTTTTTCAATCACACTGGATAATATACAAAGTGAGGGGGAGTACCTGATCCAGCCACTGACCACCCTGCTGTGTTTAAGCATCATCTATAGAACATGGGATGAGAGTAAAGGGAGCTTGGGGTTAAAAGACGTGTCCAGAAGCCACAACGCCACCAACAAGTCACCTAAAGTCCTCTCTCTGTGTGTGGCTGTGTCAGATGTCACTCTCAGGTTTCCAACTCTGGGTCCCCATCTGCTCGGACAGTTCTCACTGGATTATTCAGGAGGAGGCTAAACGCTCTTTGTACCAAGCTGACTAAGACAAAACCCAACCTGGAATGAGGGATCACTGCAAAATGTGTAGTAACTCACTTAGATATTTTTTGCTTGTAAGATCCTTATAAGTGTTATATTTGTAATCTTTGTTTCGTGAATGATAAATGTATGCCTTAAGAAAACCTGTTTGAGCTGAAATTGTATTTTGAAAGCATCATGTCTGGGCAAATTCTCAGTCATCCATGTCACGGAAACCACAGAAAAACCTTTAACCTCCAGGATATGTGTCAGAATTATTTTCAGAGAAAGAAACTGGACATAAATCCAGTTGCCTCTGATTTAAGCCTGTTTTGTGGTTATATTGAAATCAGTTGCGACGTGGAAACAAATCACAATAATTATTTTAGACTTAAAAACTCATTTCTACATGGTCTCAAGTAAAAAGAGATTCTTTTTTTTTTTTTTTTTTTTGCTGGATTTGATCTGGGATTCTTGATGACAAACCAACACAAAATTGTTCAGAATCATCAAACAGAAGAAAATGATCTGAAAAAAAAACTGAAAAGAGTTTCTGAGTCCCCTTTTAATTCATAACCCCTTATTCGTGAAAGGTGGAACTTAATTACTTGAGAAGGTACCAAACAAGTAAATACACATTAAAAAGCCAAGTACTACTTTACTTTAACACCTACAGAATTGAATATAATTTTGTTTCACATAACATTTGGTCCCACTTCAAATTGATGTGCAATTTACTCTATAGACAGTATCAACTTTTCAGTGTTAATATTTACTAATTTTAATGTCTAAATCAGGAAAACATTTCATAGAATTGTGGGTAATCAACACCATATAGAGTAAAAGCTACACCGCATTGCTGTCAAATTTTTCACTGACTATTAACTCCAACACTTCAGCAGATTTACACTCATTATGATTGTAAAAACTATATTTAGAGTAAAATAGGTTGACTCTGAATTTTCAACACCCAGTTTCTTACTGTGTAGAAACTAACAGTACATAAAAAGGGAGCATTAAAGAGAAAGTAGCATCATGACTAAAGAACAGGTCAGACAGATTGGGAATAAAGTTGTAGAGAAGTTTGTAGCAGGGTTAAATTATTGTAAATTGTCTCAACATCTCACAGAGCAGTGCTTTGTCCATTATCCAAAAATAGAAACTGTAAAGCATATAAGGGAGCCGAACAAAACATGGCTGTGCACGTAAACTAATAGACCAAGTATGAAAAACATAAATCAGAAAAGAAGCAAACAGCCAAATAGAAAAGCTTCAAATATCCCCAGTCGATGGATGTAGTGTAACTACAAGGAGATCCTGAAAGAAAACTTAACCTAAAGAAAACCATGACTACATGCTCAAGCATTTAAATGAACCAGTAAAAGCCCAGACATAAACCTATTGTCATGCAGAAAACTGATATCACAGACACTCCAATCTGACATGCGGTTGTAGAGCTAGTAAAGTGTTTCTATCAAAGTCTTGCCTAGTGTGCCTGAATGCAAATGCCGTCTACTGCCTTATGTTATTATTTGCATATAAATCCCGTCCAAAAAACACACTGAATAATAATGTTTCATACTGTGTAAAAGTTCTGAGAATATGAATGCACTTTTTACAAGGTACCTATATTCTAATCCAGGTGAAAAGTCAAACATTTCATTGTTAAATCTATCATCATTTCATTTTTATCTCGCTTTCTTTCTCTTATAATTAATGCACTGTTCCATTGTCTTTACTTTACACACATCCACACATGCACACTACACTAGGAAAAAGAAGTGTTATGTTGGCTTGCATATAAGGTAGGGACCGGTAGCAAATAAAAGCTGTCTGTGTTTAATATTGGAGGAGTTTAAGGTAACCGCAAACCTAAGGGGTGGGCTATTGCTGAGTGTGAAGCTGGACATTTGATCCACACACCTATTGTTAAAACCTAGAAGACTGATATCTTTAGCCTGATTTTTGTTTCACCGGGTCCTTCTGTTTTTGTGTACCAGTTTTCAAGCAAACACTGCTGTTTATCTTTCACAACATTGAGTGACGGACAAATACAAATAAATGATCTAACTTTAAGGTCTATGAGAAGTAACTTTGTGGGAATCCCATAAACAGTAATTGACAGCAGTTATCTCCTGTCAAGGCATGGAAGAAATATGAGGTACAAAGAAATCAATCAGATAGGTTAAGACCCCATCTAACGTTGAAGTCATCGAGATGAAGGGAGGAGGAAACAAACAGCAGAGAAGAATATAACCAGTTGTTTTACTTCTGACAGTTTGTATACAACTCAGCTCCTATCTGACATTACTTGGTAATTTAATTTCTTCTATCTTTAAGCTAAATTTTTATTCCCCCAAGATTATTAATATTACATGCAATACTTTATTCTCTGGTTGCAGATGCAACATGAAGGCGTTTTCAGACAAGGAGCAAGCCCTTCGCAAAGTATACTATTATAAGGATGATTTGAAAATGCACACAGCTGTAAGGATCTGCTTTTTTTAAGAATGTTAGATGGAATCTAAAACCTTTGGGTGAATATTTAATAAAAGTATTTAAGATACTTAAAACACGTTATATAACTCTGCTGTTTGGCCAACGACATAAGTCAGGGGTCCTCAAATGTGTCCCTAGTCTATCACAATAGCTAAATTATCTTAGTAAGGCTATGCACACTTCTACTTACAACCTAATACTTCGACTGTTTTGAAGTAGAAAAAAATAAAAGCTGCAGGAAATTAATCCTTAAGTAAGTGAGTTTGAGACCCCTGCCCTACGATTTCTACAGGTTTTAGATTATAGAGGATTAATATGGTCATGGGAGAAAGTTGATGCTTGTCTGGTCAAAGAATTTAATTGATTAGGCCATTCCTTATTTTAGGATGATTATCAGAGCTCAGTAAAAATGTATTTTGATTATTTTTCTGCCACAAACCACTAGATTTTAATTTTAACTTTCCAAAAGTTTAACAAAGCCTTTGAAAGAGACAGAGGCCCACAGCATCACAGAACCATGGATCCATGATTTTACTACAGACTCATCTGGGATATTTGGGCTGGAAAGAACAACCCTGGTCGTAATCTGAGTGAAGCACAAACTTAAACGTTTGGCGAATTCAACTGTAGAAAAGAAAATACATTTCTTTTCCTGTCCTCTCTCCAATATTACCTGCTAGTATGGAACCATCACTAGTTTTTATGGAGCCCTGATGATCCAATAGTACAAATCTTTGGTGCAGTCAGTTTTTGAGGTTGTTTTGCCCTCTTTACCAGCCCCTCCATTGTACATGATGGACAGTGACCTCTTTCTCTGCTGATCTACACACTGTATCACAGGGGAAAATGTGGAAGCATCCCTCTTTGGTGATTGAGAAGGTTTATAGATGACCGGTATGTGAGCTGGGGTACTTTTGTACTTTATGCATTTTTAATGGGACACTGGTAAGAATGCACAGCTCATCTGGCTACTTGTTACAGAGTAAAGACACTGGTTCAGAAAACCAATGCTTTTATCTCGAGCTTCGTAATCTGGGCCACGTTTTGGTTCAGCTCACAAGTAGGTCTTTCTTTTCAAGACAAAGGGGAAAACACAACAATAGAGAGCAAGAACTGTATATTTGTAATAAAGAAACAGAAAAAGGCAAGAATAAAACCTAGAGGCTGAGCTGAGTAAGAAGAAATGAAACATTCAGCATGCATCATATTTTATCACAGAGAAATAATTTGCAGCATAAATCTTCCTGCATTAAAATGTTCACATGAGCCGGTCAAGCGGGTTGACAGGGCAGTGCAGTCTAGACATAAATCAGTTTAAGTGATCTGATAGATTTTTCTGTGTTAATGTATCGCATTCTTGACGTGCACAATAACTCAGATGAAGGGAGGGAGGATGAGTGTGTCCAGCTCTGTTATCCAAGCCAGAGCGGTTAGGTCATCAAATCGACAACATGAATGACCCATCAATTGACCTCTGCTGACCTCCCAGGCCAATCAGGCTAATGGCTGCTGGTGGTCTGTGCTTTATTTTGCTAGGACCCTTTCAATTGCACCACTCTGTGTTCAAAAACACACTCACAATCACACTTCCCTGGTTTCTAACCAATGTAAATTTCTCTGCATTGGCAGCCTCATAACTTCAGAACTCTCATTAGCCTTAACCTTTATCTCAGTATCTCTTTTCATTTTGACAAAGCTATATGTGTCTCTTTTTATTTGTTTGTTTGTTTTATTTGGAATTCTGGAGTTTGTTTTAAATGCACAACATGGAATCAGATCTACTTGTTAATACAAATCATAAAAATGCAGAATCACCATATTCCTTCCAAGCTGCGTGATTTGAATCAATGCGTCTGTGAGGACTGAATCTCCATAAATCAATTGTATAGTAAAACTGTTGAACTGGGTGTGGCTAGGAGCATATACTGGAAGTGGCAGCTGCATTGATTTGATCCAGTGAGTGGTCACTGTATCATGTTCCAGTTGTTCAATGTAATGATAGTGTATGGATTTCTAATTGACATTAGTTTACATAAGGGCTGGTCTTCCATACAGTCAGCTGTTCCTTGGCAGCAGTAAGTGTGGATGTCACATCTGAGCTGTGTGCCCAAATGTGTCCATTCTTTTTCATTTTGTATCTTTTATCAACTAACTTATTTTCTCTTATGAACTTAAAAATTAGATTGTGTGAAATTCTCAACTTAAAGCTCAACATCCAAAGAACTGTTTAATAAAATGGCATTACATGCCTTCCAGCAGATGTAAATTTTCTAAATAAAACCTTGCAAAGCAAAGCAGCAGAAACGCTTCCAATAGTAAGCATTAATTACAGCACCTGTTATTCTGTTATGCTAAAAATAAGAAAAACTGACAGAACTAATATGTTGGATTTGTTACTAAACTAAGTATTATTACTTACAGTGGCTGTTATTTGTAAGGTTTGTGACTAAATGCTCTTATCTCTACAGAAAAAAGATGAATGTGTACAATTAGGCCAAAGGAGCCTCAAAATGTGCAAAGAATCATGATGTAATTTAACAATGATCAACTTAATGTAAAGTTGCATTACATTATAATAGATAACACAACAATATGAATATAAAAAATATATTTAAAAAGACTAGGTCTGAAGTAGAGTTATTGAAATACATACATAGTTAATGTAGTAAAATACAACTTTGAACTTATAGAAAAACAACATTTATATTTTCCGATAATAGATGGAGCGCAACCTCAAGAAGAGGATACATCTTTACACAGGTTTGCTTCAACTAAACACATTTATTATCTTTCATTGAATATGGCTGAATAGGACCCAGGAAAAGACAGGGGAAGGATAAACTCATGTTTACATCATAAGATTTACTTAAAACAAGCAACGAGCACAAGAGTAGCAGCTGATTGTCTGATAGGAAGAATTAAAAAAAAAAGCAAAAGCATTGGGAGAAAAAAATAAAACATCATGATGGGCAGCAGACAACAAAGGGAATGAAATAAATTAACTAAATTTAACTACTGAAGAAGTGGTCAGTGACATGAGAACCAAGTGAGACTAATCAGCCAAAGGCAGAACAGCTGGGTGAGGGAGCTCAGGTAAAATGACTAGATGAAAAAGGAAACGAACACATTGGGATCTACCAGGGCACAAGATCTAACAAACCCCAAAGCTAAAAACCAAACTAATATTTTGGTTTTCCAAAAAAACTCTCTCTATATATACGTATATATATTTAAATAAACCTTGAATGACCCCGGTTTGTGTCAGGAGGGGCATCTGCTGTAAAAACTTTTCCAAGTCTGTGAGCGAGTCATAGGGACTCGCCATGACGACCACTGAACAGGGGAGCAGCTGAAAAGACACAAACATGCATTTTTTCTATAAGTTGGTGTAAGGATAAGTATTTTCATTAAGAAATTTGATATTTTACATTTGTTCAGTAGTTTTAAGGATATTAATAATTAATAGATATACCAAGCACAATATAATGTAACATCTAGAACAAGACATTACATCAGTCTTTTTTTCTTTGTTTTTGTTTGTTTTTACATTCATAAATGTAGAGTATGAACAACCTCAAATGCTTCCACTTTATTTCAGGTTTTACGGGTAAGTAATACTACCTCCTTTGCTCTTCCCTCACCCCACTGAATAATTTTAAACACCATATAGTTACAGCTAAGAATGAGGGCCAAGGAATGAAAAAGATCCAGCCTTGATAAGATCTTTGTAACGGAGAAGTGTAATTGCTTTAGGTTAGACAGGCGGTGGCAACACTTTTTGTTGCTTATAACTTTTGATATTAAAGACCATTTCACTTCATTGTAATTATTCTAATAATGGATTTTAGAAAAGCTTTTGAGCCAATAAAGGATTTTTTTAAACACGTATATGTATATAAATCATATTTATCTTTTTTTTTTTTTTTTTTTTTTGGAGTTCGGCCTAAAGGGCTTAAAGATAACAAATATTTGGTGCTGTATTATTGAACCATCTGTCAGCTATGTGATGTACATCTCTTGAAATATTGAAAATTCAAGCTCCCTGCCATTTCTGTTTTCAATATACAACATTATTGACCACCCTAACCTTAATTCCACAGTAACATCCTCCTTGTCATTGATCCAAGACTAATGATTTATCATTTCTTTCTGTCGTTTTTATGAAAATGAACTAAATTTAAATCAACAGAAATAAACTGCACATCTTTTTTTCAAACAGAGCCATTTCTCTGCCATCTGTTCACCAACGTAAATCAGGGATTGTTGATGTAAACCTCCTCCTTCCTGAAGCAAACCTAATCCCTCACGCACACGCACACACACACCCACACACACACACACGCACACACACACGCTTGCACCCCATCTACCCTGCCCTCTAAATCATTTGTGCATATTAATGTTAAATGCATCACTACCAGCCAGAAACAGATCAATATGTAAAACATGCAAAACCAAAACTATATAAAAATAACGGATTTTCTTTTCATAGAAATATTCAGTTTAAGACCAATAATTACATAAAACTATGACATATGAAATGCAGCTGCCACTTCCAGTATATGCTCCTATATGAAATTTACTTTGTTACTGTGAAGATGAGGTCATGGATTTATCCTTAATTAGTTTCTGATATTTCTGCTACTTAATATGAAAAAGGAAACACATCTTTTCCAGCAATAAGATTCTGCTGATGATGTCAAATCCCAGGTTCAGTCCTCACAGCTCTCACTTTCCTGTACAGATGTTTTCCTATGAGTCCATAATCCAGCATTGGTTCCTTAGGCCAGGAATTAAAACTAGCTGGGCTTAATTGGGCACAGAAGAGAACAGGACAGACAGAGATCCAAAAGATGAGAGGGAAGCTTTACTGTATCAAGCTCTTTTTTTTATTCATACATCAGACCTTGAGAAGTAGTTTATAGTTTTCAAAAGTTTTCATTCAATTTTCCTAAAAGTGTTTTTTTATATATATATATAAATATATATATATCCCATTTTGTATTTTGGGTTTAGCATGTTGGGCATATTGTAGCTGCCTTCACAAAACTTTGAGATACAATAGTTCAACGCAACATCTGGATTGATAAGTCTGCTGTGAAACAGGAGCTGGTTTTTAATGACAGCAGATGGCTCACGGGATTATAAAATGCAGACACAGATGTGTGCACCCAAGAGACGCATAAGCATAAGAACTGATGAAAGCAAGAGGAAGAAGAGCACTGCAGACGGGTGACAGTGCTTGAACAGGTCTGTGGCTCTTTTCCCAATTAGGTTAACATACAAACAGAGAGCAAAGGAAAAATTAATAGTGGTTAAATATAGTTAGTTAAATTAAATACTCCTTTTCTTGGGCTTATCACTTGCAAACCCTAAGCGTTAATAATTTCTGAATCTGATTGATCTTTTTAACATAAAAAAATTAGAACACAGAGGCTGATAAATATCCAGCTATACAACACACTTTCTTTTTTTTCAAAAATAAATGTAAAGTTTTAGCATAATAAACTGGTTGCACACATAAGTTTGTAAAGTATATTCATACCCAAAGTTTAGTTTAACAATCCCAGCTGAACTTTGTGTGGAAGTTTCATTGAGCTGAGTCTTAACAGCTTTGATTAAACTTTCACTAATTAAAGCCTTCCTCATCTTATTAGCCCGACTAATTGATTCAATTTGTTTTAGCTTAACTATTGACTGTGACCTCTACTTAGTTAATGAATTAATTGATTTAGCCCAAGTGCACCTGAAGGAGTGAAAGAGGATTTTGACTTGTTGCCTGTTTAATCTTTCTCAATCTAGAAAACTCATTTGGCTATGCTGGCAAAGAGAAAACTTAACATGGAAGAAAATAATCTATTTTTAAGATCTTAAAGCAGTAATTTCAAATGTTCTGCTAAGCAAGAAAAATATGATGAAATTATATAACCATGATGTGTGATTATATGCTGCAAACATCTTTTATAAGATCTGAATTACTAGCTCCTGCTTTATTGATATCGTTTTTCTCAGTAATGCCAATAAACATGAGGCGCTTCCTCAGTTTGGAAGGAGTAATTAACATGATGCAGGGTGAGGATGCTGCAGTCAGATTTTGGCACCATTTAAGGCCATTTGCTGCATTAATGTGTTCATATTTCAAAGTATAAATAATATAGAAGCTGGAGTTTGTTCAGAGGTGCCTATATATTTGGCTTGGTTGAATGCTGTAGGATGAGCTGCTCTTCACTCGATTGAACAGTACTGCTGACTGTAGTTAAACCTTGGACAGATAGCTCCCTCTAGTGGTATAAACACGCAGTTCCTATCCTATTCATATTTACAGAAAACAATTGGGGGGGAAGGAAATGGCCTTTTATTTTATTAAACATTCAATAACCTTCATTGAGAAGATTAGACATACTTTGAAAGAGCAAAATAAGCATTTTTAAGATTTCCTTTCAAAGACAATATAACTCTGCATGCATTCATAATGTGGAAATTCAGCTCAATGTCAACATTTTATAAAAGATTTTTTATTTCAAGATTACACAGAGATCAATTAAAGTTCTTTTTAACCTTTTTTGCTCTATTCCTGTTTGGTGCAACTGTGTTTTATCCAGATACTTTAAGGTGAGTGTTCTGTAATTTCTGCTCATCTAAAGAGAACCAACTTGCTTTGTGTTTAAGTATTTTAGGAACAGCTAATCTCTTGACATATTCACATACAACCATCTCCTGGATTTATAGAGAGAGGTCCCAAGAGAGAAACTATCAAGGGAGTCCCAAGATAGCGCGGAAATAGCAAAGTAAATAAGGCCTCATTACAACCAGTTTATGCAAAACCATCTTTGAACAATTTATAAACCTTGAAGCACCATGGCGACAGCAGCAGAAAGACAGACCAAGGGCTACTTCTGTCTGCCAGGAAAAAGAGGAAACAATTAACAAAGGCTCAATTTGAATGCTACGGGTTGGAAATGTACTGTTTTGTTTTTCCACAGTGCTTAATCTGTAGAGTCAGAATTCAGTGCAAATCACCAAAAAATATGGATCCATTCTGCCTTTTATTAACAGTTTGATCTAGGGAATATTTTTTTACATCCCACCTGTGCACTGCTGCTGTATATGTCAAACCCCTTATGACCACAATGAACTCATTTTCCAACAACTCCTAGCAGGCTAATGTATAATGTCACACTGCTGAAATCCCATTAAATTGGTTTCTTAAACATGACAATGAGTTTACTGTACTCAAAAAGCCTCCATAGTAGCCAGATCTCAATCCAGTAAAGCACCTGTAGGATGTGATGGAAATGGTAATGTGGTTTGTCTATGCATGCTGAACAAATCTACAACAACTGCGTAATGTTATAATCTAAGTATGGACCCAAATCTATACTATGAATTGGTAATTATGTCCAGATGTATAGCTTGGTTTTCACAGTAATATAGCAATAACTAAGGCCTTTTTCAAAGAAAACACTGTGCCTAGACAGGACTACCAACAAGATGTTTTATGTAAAATACTTTCTAAAAGGAATAACATACACAAAAGCATTAGATTTATTTATAATATCTGCAATACAATGTGCTGAATTTAAATGACAAAAGTTGTGAGTGTTGTTCAAGTAGAAGCACAACATGTGATTCCTTACAATCCAATAAGAACCTGTAGGATACCATGCTAGTTTACTGGGAAAACATCTCTGAAATGTATCTATGTGCTTAATGCAGGAGGACATGTCATGGGCAAATTGCAACTCTTTGATTAGAGCCTTTAAGAAAACATCTAATAAAATACTTAGTCTTGATGAATATAGCCATTCAGATGAAATGACCAGAGCTGACTTGACTCAAATTATCATGGAGCAAATTACATTAATGAAGCAAACATGGATTAATGTGTCCAGCTTCAGTGACACCTTTATGTGTGTTTGATTAAACATTCTGAGGTTTGTTTTTCTAATTTTGCATAATACACCTTTAAATTCTCGCCAATGTGACCCAGCACACTATTAACAACCATAATAAACTTTTTTTTTAGTATGTGCATTTACTTTGACTAATGGTCACCTGCTGCCATCTGGCTTGCTGACAGCCAGCGGAGATGTACTCCTTCTTCTAGCTCATAAATCGGACTAGTGGAGGTTATGTGATATACAGAAAGAGGCACACTCACATTATTAGGACATGGACAAGTCCACACATTGTGCAACCTTGTGTTGGTTTACAGACACATAAGTACTGATTCACACATGCCCTTTGCAATGAGTTTTCTTCGAAAGCGGCTGCAGGCGTGGTCACAGGACTCCATTTTACTGGTTCAGTTAAATCAATGAAGTACTGCAATGAATCCTTTTACTGCATTAGAGTGTGATTTATTTTGCAATGACTTTTTTATTTCAGCTGATGCAGGTTAAAAAAGAAGAAGACACTACCTAATGTAACATAGTTAAACACTAATACATGGACTATTTAGGAACTTTGCATCCATCCTTTTTAATACTCTTTTTTTTACAGCATTTAGTCCAAGGATGTACATAATTAAATAGATATAATCTGCACAATATGTTAACCTCTAAATTTTAACAAGCAACTATAATGTACTTATCTCGTATCACAAGAAGCATCCATATGCAGCGATAATACAAACACTTAAAATACACTCATCATGATATTTTGGGGTACTTATTGATCTGTTAGAACCTCTTTTTCCAGTTTAAGATGATCACACAGCAAATTGTGTGCACACTTTAAACTTTCCTGCTGGTGCACCTGATTGCAGCTACTTTTTTAGATGTAAGGAAATTGTTAAGAATATTTAGAGATGTTGCAGAAATCCCCATAGCCTAAATCTTTCTTGAACTGGAAACTATTGGAAAACTAGGGTCACAGTTCACAGCAAAGTTAGTTCTGCATTGAAATACACTGAGAGGATGCAGGCTCATTCAAGCCTGACTGAGATTTGCAGCTTTGTCCCTCCGCCAGTTGCACTTATGCATTGCACAAACAGAATTAACTAATACAGAAGTAGGACTATTTCTATTTCTTTCACTTCTCCAATCGGAAAATTACCTAGGAGAAACATCAAAACTGATTTTGACGAAGTAAATGAGGGGATCTTTAAGATTTTGGAACACCCTACATGCCTGAAATGAAAACAAAATACATTGATGAGAGTAAGCAACTTTATCACAATCTTTCCTGACGTTACACATTCAAATGATTGTGTATCTAACTTAAAAAGAAAAATGTTTGAACCTATTTGTAACACAGTATGAAAAGAGGAATGAATATGAAGCAGCCAACACACAATCAATTGATAACATATATATACACATGTAATAGATCTTTTATAAACATAAATATTATTTTGAGGTTAATCAAAAACAAATATTATATTCTAATATTTACATTTTAGACCAATTAAATGTATATCTTTTCTATTTTATCTTAGCGCTGTCCCTTTAATCCACGCTGACGTCACAGTACGATGACTCGTTTATTTTGCGACAGCACCGGCACCAATTCGCGCTGGCTAAGGCTATATCCTCAAAACAAATATAAATCCCAGCACAAATTAGATTTATTTTTAATTATTTTTTATTTATTTTTGGAAGCTTTTCCCTGAACTTTTCAAGATGTGATTCAGCCTCCAAGAGGAGCGTGAATAGAACAGCCTTCCCGTAGATGAAGACGTGTTGCTTCATGTATGACCCTGCATACATCCCTGCTTCTTTTACACTATGCTTCATTTGTAGTGAAGCTTTGCTTATTTTTTAAACCCGTGTCGATGTTATGTTATGTTATTATTAGCTGTTTTTGTATGTATGTGTTATTTGCATGTCTATTTTTTTGTTTAAAGTTTTAAACATCGTAATAAGTTGAAAACCATTTAGACCTTCCATTAATGATAACATTATGATTAATTGTGCCTTTTGCAGATTTTTTCCGCGTGTCTGAAGAAAATTTGGAGATCACAGTGGCCTTCGTAAGCTTTTCCTACTTCTGCCGGTCTGAGGGCTGGAAGCAGCCCCCATAGTGTGTATACCCCACACCTGTACAGCGTCCTGGGCTCCAGTAGCCCCTCCATGCCTGTGATCCCCATCCCACGGCGGGTGCGCAGCTTCCATGGCCCCCACACCACCTGCATGCACTCTGCCTGCGGTTCAGCGCACACCACCAAGCTGGTGCGCACCAAGTACAACAACTTTGATCTCTACCTGCGCTCCCGCTGGATGTACAGCTTCCTGCGCTTCCTCCTCTACTTTGGCTGCAGCCTGCTGACCTCCCTGCTCTGGGTGCTGCTCTCTGCACTCTTCTTCCTGCAGTACGTCAGTGTGCGCGTCCTCCTTCGGCTGCAATACAAGCTCTCTGTTATCCTGCTTCTGCTTGGGCACCGGCGCCTGGACTTTGGTGTGCTCAATGATCTGATCATCTACAGCATGCACATTACCATGTTTCTGGTTGGAGGACTGGGCTGGTGTTTTATGGTGTTTGTGGACATGTAACAGAACTGGTGAAAACAGAAGGACTAAAAGGGCATATTGAGAAGACATCACACTGTAACTTGGAGATCTATGTGGTGCTAGAAAACAAAGAATGGCACCTGTAGCATGTTCTGTGAGATTTAACTGTTGTTGAACTTTCATGATATAACATCCTTTAACTAAAAGTTATTTTTGTTGGGGTTTTTTTCTCATAAGTGGAGCTATCTTGCACATCCTTTGTATTTTACTAGCTTTTGGTCCATTAGTTCCCAATCACAGTGCCAATTCATAGCCGTGTTTCTATTTCATTCATAAGCAAACCATTGAGAATAGGTGTAGCTGTCCGTTACCTATTTGTACATTTTCCTTGTTTGTTAAATGTCTTATAGCATTATATGTTGTATATAATTTCAGTCAAAAACTGTATTCAGCTCATATCAGAACTATGAGAGATTACGAATTCTGGGCAACCCCAACCAGAACTTCTACTGGTTGATAATATTTAGGGTTGTCAAGAAACCTAGTTTTCTTGTTAGGACATTCTTTAAATCCTTATTTTAAACCTACACACAGTCGTCAAGAAGCGTCTTTTGATTGACACCTGAAAAATACAGAAAGAAACTGCAAAAGCATGAAATGGGAAAGGGGTGCATAAACCACAACCCGTCAGACCAGCTGGTTTCTAAAGTACTCAGTCTCTGGCCTTCAAAATAAGAGCAGTGGAGGCTAATGATACTGAGTCTTTGGTAAGTTTCCATTTGTCTCTTAATATTATTTGATCATTGGAGCATAAATATGCTTTGGGATTTGACAAGAACCGCTGGTTAATATTGTTGAAATGTAACTGAACAATGCCTGTTCTAAACATGTTCATGATGCACCATTTTCAGTTCTCCAAACTAATAATTATCTGACTGCTGTCTGCGGCTAGTAATGTACTGAGGATTCCTAACTGTTCTAGCATACATTATTTAAGCAAAATGTTTAGTTAGGTTGTGTATGGCATGAAGATCCTTGTATACAGTGGTTTGGAACCATATCCAACTAATACTGAAAACAATGCACTGGAATTTATTGAAAAGGGACCATTATCTTATAATTCATATAGCTGTAAAACATTTTCAAAAAACAGTGTTTGTTTTTTATATCTATAACTTACTGTAACAGGAATTGTGAATGTCACAGTTGCATGAACTATTGACATATGACTGTATGTTTGAAGTTTGCCTTTTATTTCAACATAACTGGAGGATTGTTCTAGAAGCCAAACATGAATAAGAAATGTATAATATTAGGCAATATTAGGCCGTGTGAAAACATGTTGTAAATAAACATTTTCAGTACAAATTAAAAGAAACATGCAGTTATATTGAGGTATGGAAATGAATGTGAACACTAATGTGTGTTTTTCGCAGCAAAAGTTTTGTCTTAAAATGGTTTTGAAATGTTTTTAAATATCTTTTAATAAATATTAAGTCTATTAAACTGTAATTTATGTTCCATCTCTAAGTGGATGTGTTTACAATGCAGTCTTGCGCTCATGACATTACGTCCGAAACCATTTCACAAGAGTGTGTGTTACAGTTCATGAAAACGCCTCTGGGTCAAGTGTTCCATCAGTCGCTCTTCACATGGTCTCAGAGTTGCTCTGACAGACTTCTCTGTTTAGCTTCCTCCAGCACACAAACACCAACCACAACTGAGCACCTCTGTTTCTGCCAAGCATAACAATGGATATGGCTGGCTCCCAACATCCTTATATAGCCCCATTTACACTTGGAAAGAAGGAAGCTAATAGGAACTGCTGAGACTGCTGGTCAAACTAAAATAGGCATTTTAGTGTTTAATTAGGATGTACTTAACATTTTAGTTAATGTAGATTTTGTTTCTAATTTGTTAATCAAGCTTGAACAAAATAGACAGGAAATAGTTTAAATGCCTACTTTAACTCTGAACTTTTAACATTAGCTGGTGGCCTGATTGAGACAAGCTTGAGACCCGTTTTGCCTCAGGCTGTAAATGAATAATCGGGGCAACAATAAGCTTTTGTGCTCAGGATAAACACATCATATGCCTCATATTCTGAGTCTAGGTCAATCCAACTACCCACTTACATCACAAAGAAGTTGGGTTGTCTCGTAACAGCAGCAGTGGGCTTTCAAGTACTTTTGAAAAGTCATCCACCTTTTTCACTTCTTCTTTTTCCGGTTGAAAACTTGAAAGATTTTTGCCTTAGTGTGGATGACAAGCCAGATCTCAATGATCAACATTTACATCCGTCCCTCCTAGAGTGTTGAACTTCTCACCCTGTTTACCACATATTTCATCAGACTTCTGGTTCAGGTTTTGACGACTCTACGTTTGCTGAGGAACACACAAGATGAAAACTATTTTTTATGTAATGAGTGTAAAGAAATGAAATCTATAATCTCTCATGCACATATAAAGCATCTATTTTTAAGAGGAAATTCAAAAAGCATAAGTATGAAATCCATGGCCAGATTTAGAACAATGTGAAGAGATGGGTCAGAGAGATTTTTGGGGCCCTCTTAAAAGTTATAATCTATTGATGGTGATGCACCAATTATCTTTAAGGTGTTTAGGACTTTTCTATATGAAAGTTGCATTTATCTAAAAAAACAATGTAATTGAAAATTTCAAGAGTTTCTTGTAAACAGGGCACAACTTTTTGAGATGTTTTCAGCCATTCAAAACAATGACTATGAAAAGCCTGTTATAATGTCTAACTTGCTCAGGGGAAAGCATTGGGTTGTGATATTTGGGGCCCTGAAGCATGTGTACTCAGTATAATGGGCCATTGTCCTGATAAGATCTTGCACGAGTCTTTTCAAGGTGTTGTCAGATAGAAGAAATAAATAAATAAAACCAAACCAATTGCAAGGTTTCTCACCTTTGTTAAAACTTATTTTCACTTTTAGTTATTAAGGAAACTAGCCTTTTGAAAAACAACATTCTTATCTTTTATGTAAAAATAAATATGTGGTTTTGATCTATATATAGATATATATAGATATATATCTATATATATATATATAGATATATATATATATAGATAGATAGATAGATAGATAGATAGATAGATAGATAGATAGATAGATAGATAGAT